>CM059194.1:11266566-11541211 GCA_030323885.1 Branchipolynoe longqiensis | reverse complement strand
CTATTTTCTACTTTAATTTGAAGTACCTTTTAGATTTAGATGGATAACTTTTTGAGACCTTTGAAGTGCAAATATCAGGAACATGTCAAATTAGTTCTGGCGGGTATGTCAAAACCTCTGACACCATAGGCTTCTGCAGTAATAGGTTCTATTAAAATGACTCAGTATTCCCTTCAATGCAGATATAATTGTTTAATGAGTGCACTAATACCTAAGTTAGATGTAGAATGAGAAAGACCAATTATCTGTAAATAAAAAAGATTTGTTTTACTTAATGATGACTCTAGAGCACATTGATTTTTATCATTGGCTATTGGACGTCACACATATGGTCATTCTGACATATTTCTTTGGAGGAAACCCACCACCGCCACATAGGCTACTCTTTCCGATAAGCAATGAGGGGTCTTTTATATGCACTTTCCCACAGCAGGACAGCACATACCACAACCTTGATGAACCAGTTGTGGACCACTCATTGGAAAGGAAAATAACCCAAACTACAAATGGGTCCACTGAGCAGGATCGATGAGATGATCAACACCTTCACAGGTGGACACTCTACCGCCTGAGCTACATCCCACTCCCTATTGTCTGTAATTGAAATTCCCACTGCTTAATCAGCTAATGTACAAAACAATTTCTTTTGTTAAATACACACAATATTATAATGTTTATTTAACATGTATATTATTATTGCTATTATTATTACAATAAGGTATACATGCTCTCAGAAGTTAAGAGTGAGTAGTCCATATTTCTTTCCTGGAATCTTTTTTGTTTATATGATTGTTTAGTTTTTAAACAGAAATGATTAGTTGTGTTCCGAAATGGCGCACTTGTACTCTTTGCTGCCTACACCACAGATACTTCAACACTGACCCTAGACACATATGACCTGTAGTCGTCCACACTACCAACACACTCCTGGATGACATTGAGAAGCACGATGGTACAACCAGGTAAACTACAATCAATCACAACACCCACACCCACATATATAACTACACACAACCCACCCACACACATACCCACACCCACAGATATAACCACACACACACCCACCCATACACATACCCACACCCACATATATAACCACACACAACCCACCCTCACCCACATATATAACCACACACAACCCACATACCCACACCCGCAGATACACCCCCACACATACCCACCCACACACATACCCACACCCACAGATACACCCCTACACATACCCACCCACACACATACCCACCCACACAGATGCGCACCCACACCCACATATAGAACCACACACAACCCACCCACACACATACCCACACCCACATATACACCCCCACACATACCCACCCACACATACCCACCCACACAGATGCGCACCCATGCACAGATACCCCCCCACCCACATACCCACACCCACATATATAACCACACACAACCCACCCACACACATACGCACACCCACAGATACACCCCCACACATACCCACCCACACACATACCCACACCCACAGATACACCCCTACACATACCCACCCACACAGATACCCACCCACGCACAGATACCCACCCACATACCCACACCCACAGATACACCCACACGCATACCCACCCACACACATACCCACCCACACACATACCCACAACCACACAGATACCCACCCACCCACATATATAACCACACACATACCCACACGCACAGATAGACCCACACACATACCCATCCACACACAACCCACCCACACCCACATACCCACACCCAGAGATATACCCACCCACACCCACCCACCCACACCCCACCCACATACATACCCATACCCACAGATATACCCCCACACACAACCCACCCACACCCACATACCCACACCCACATATATACCCACCCACACCCCCACCCACATACATACCCATACCCACATATATACCCCCCCCCACAACACATACCCACACCCACAGATATACCCACCCACACCCCACCCACATACATACCCATACCTACAGATATACCCCCACACCCACATACCCACACCCACATATATACGCACCCACGCCCACATATATACACACCCCCACCCACATACATACCCACACCCACAGATATACCCCCACAGACATGCCCACACACACACATACCCACACCCACAGATATACCCACACACAACCCACACACATATACCCACCCATACATACAGCCACACACCACCCCCTCCCACACATATACACCAACATATACACCCCACACACCCCTACACATACCCACACACATATACACCCACATATACACCCCCGCACCCACACACCAACACCCACAGATACACCCCACATACGCACACCAACACCCACACATACCCCCACACACATACCGACACCCACATATACACCCCACTCCACACATACACACAACCAACATCCTGTCTCCTGGCAACATAAGCTGCTAAATTCCTTATATATTATGTGAATCTTCTAATTTACCTCACACACGGGTGCAAGTGACACTGGTCTACATCCGGTCTAGGTGAGGAGGCCGCAGCTGGCACCACCGGTACAGTGTTGGGTCTTACGGAGTATAACAATAACGAAAATAATTCTGTGTTTTTGTTGTTGTACATTAGTTGTTTAAGCAGGGGAAATTTCAGTCGCAGATGACTGGTCTTCATCATTCCACTGATCCTTGCCCTATCCTAATAATGCCGAGCGCCTGGCTAGGAAGCATATCTTTATACTCACATAATTCGCTATACAACACATTTATATATATAACCTTCATATATATATATATATGCAGGTAAATATTATTTCTACAGGATAAACAACGATGTAGAGAGTCTAGTTCTTTGCTGATTTGTTATTGGATTGGATTGGAGCCCAATAATGTTCATTTACAAGCCTACAAGGAGTGGACAATTAGATGTTTTCCAACACATTATGTAGTTTTAAATATTGCTAACCGACACCACCCGAGCGACCAAGAAACCTACTTCAATGCACCTAACAAGGTCAACCTGTTCCATTCACGCTGGGGATTTAATTTGTTTAAATTTAATTAGTAAAATTATTACTTTATTTAAATTTAATTTGTAAATACTTTATTTTCGCCAACGTGTAGCAATATAACCACACCCGTTGTGTGAGAGAGAGAGAGAGAGAGATGAGAGAGAGAGATAGAGAGAGAGGGAGAGAGAGATAGAGAGAGAGAGAGGGAGAGAGGGAGAGAGAGAGCACAGAGAGCGAGTAATATAAGTCGCACCTGTTCCTGACGACGTTGACAAAGTGCTGGAACTCCCAGAGGCTCATGAAGCCGTTGTGGTCTGCATCAAAGTGGTCAAGTAGTTCCTCAGCGCGCTGGGTCCCCAGGCCGGAACTCGTTTTCCATCAGACGCATCCCGGCGCGCCGCGGCAGGCGGCGCGCCATGACGCCCTCTGGTGTGTACTGCTCGAACATCGCCTGCACCGCCGGGCTGTGTGGGTGAGAGAGACAATGGAACACGGCGTGAACTGGGTTGTTTGTTTTTTGTTGGAGTTTTATGTCCTGCCAACATCTAAGGTCATATCAGGATGGGTACTGACTTGTGACAGTGCGAACTCATGGTGACTTTATAGTGCTGTAGCAATGTGAATGCGTGTGTGTGTGTGGGGGGGGGGGGGGGGGGGGGGGGCTACCGTGTAGTCTAGGCCCTATGTCAGACCTCCCACATCATTTGGATGACAATCTGTATTTTTCACCTAATAATATTCTGTATGAATCTGTATCACATAATAATTCATACCAACCCACCGAGCGGGGAGGCTAAGGACTAACACACATATATATATATATATATATACATATATATATACATACACAATACTCGTACTCATAGAGGTGGACAATGAAATCACCAAAATCCAGCAAATGGAAACAGAAATAGCCCTATATCGGGGGCCACCATTTGTATACTCATGTTGAATCGCAAAATAACCCAAATCCAGCAAATGGAAATGGAAATAGGTCGTCAAACTTCGCTATGCAGCAAACAGGGTGGACGACAGCGATTGGTTAATTATATACTTGTGTTGATAAATAAATAAATAATTCTCCTAGCATTTAGCGGAAGTCGGTCCTAAGCATTGCTTATTCATATTACACATATGTCCCAAATACCATTAAAAAAAACCATGTGAATACAATTACATAATTTTATTACTCAAACATTATATATACAACCAACTACATTACATTCACATACAACATTTATCACTGTGGCTGAACATACAATACACAATTGTTCCACAATACTGTACTGTTGTGGAATGGACACAGGGGAACAATGTGGTTACACATTTTTATTTCCATAAATTTAACTAAAAATCTGTATCAAAATGGAGTATGACTAAAAATAACACCAAAATCGGTATTGGATACGGGTAACGTGTATCATGTGGCAGGTCTGGTATTAGATAAAAGATTCACCTGGTACTTGTAGTACATGGGTGAAAGACAACATAGTCTAAATACGGGCGAAAATAGCGTTAGTATGGAACAAGAAGTAGAATGCCTGGCACCAGTGTCAAATGGTTACTTATATCAGCACAGAGTTGTTGAAATGGGAGAGAATGGAAAAAGACAAGATGGCGGCCAGAGAACGCCATCGATTTCACTTTTAAATTGCATTAAAGTATATGTTTTATTATATTTTCCAACTCAAAAGTAGCAGGTAAACATGAAGACATATACAAAGAATAAATGTTGCTTCTTAGATTGTGAAATTAAGCTCTCATAAAGACTCATTTCATTAGCCTGATTTTTCTACCGTTTTTATATAAGGGTGATTTTCACCCCTGTACTGGAAGTACGGGGTGAATCTTTTATCTAGTCTGGTATATGAATGTATAGGTGTATGCATGCATATGTGGGTGTGTAGGGATATATATGCGTGTGTAATTGTAAGTGTGTATGTGGTGAATGCGTATGTGTATGCACGTGTGTAGGGATATGCGTCTAAGTGCCTGCATGTGTGGGTGGGTGAGTGTAGGCAATGTGGGTGTGTTTGTATACATGTATAGGTTTGTTTGTTAGGGTTTTACGTCCTAGCAACTTCTAGGGTATATCAGGACTGGTACCGACTTGTGACAGTGCGCATTCATGGTGACTTTATAGTGTGGTCCCATTGTGAGACCAGGCCACCGACACCATAACCCTATATCCAACTCAGTCACATTTTCCTGATACTGAGCTAACCAGTCCTTGCCCTATCCTAGTGTAAAAATATACAGATTTTCGAATCGGAATTATATATTGGCAGAGAGCATTATTATCCTCGGGCGACGGAGTGGGGACCAAGGTTGTGTAATAGAAAAGCAATGGGTGCCCCACTCGCTGTGTGACATATTAGGCTATGTGAAATATATGTTAATACATAGTGCCCGGGATTATGACGAGATGTTCCTATATAAGAGACTGTTAATGTTTGGTGAAATGTTCCCTCTATGCACCAGGAAGGGTGCAAGTGGAGAAGGACATTTTTAATATATATATTTATTGTAACTGTCTGCAACTAACTGTTACCACAGGGCCGATGGGCAAGCACACCAGCCTCATCTACATACATTATGGACACCACCTACAGCTGGGTTGAGTGACAGCTACCCATATTGGGGGCGTCGCTGCCCAGGCAGTGGAGGGTGCCTGATTGGCTGGCTGTGGGAGGCCCAACCACCTGCACCCCTTTGCCCCACCTGACCACACAAGCCTCATTTTGATATTGATTATTCTAGACACTCTTATCTATATGCTGCCTCAGGCACACCTGAAACAGCCTACTCTACTCCTGACTCTTGAGGGAGACACACTCTTCTCTTTGGCAGGAACCCAGACACTCTGTCTGATGCTCCACTTTTCATATACCAACTGAGCTGTGTGCAACAACCATGGGACTCCGGTTCAATGGGCTGTAGGCACTGATTCATACTAACTAGAGTAATGATGCTATGTGTGGACAGAAGGTAAGGGGTCAGGTAGATAAAAGATTCACCCCGTACTTCCAGTACAGGGGTGAAAACCAACCCATTAGAAAAGCTGGCGAAGAATTTCGACATGCTGGGTTAATTAACTGAGCTGGTAAATTCTTAATTTAAGAAGCACAATATATTCTTTATGTACGTCTTCATATTTACCCGCTACTTTTGAGTTGGAAAATATAGTTAAACATATACTTTAATGCAATTTAAAAGTGAAATCGATGGCATTCTCTGGCCGCCATCTTGTCTTTTTGCATTCTCTCCCATTTCACCAAATCTGTGCCAATATATGTAGCCATTTGATCATGGAACCACAGTTTCTACTTCATGTTCCATACTAAAGCTATTTTCGCCCGTATTTAGACTACGTTGTCGTTCACCCGTGTACTACAAGTACCGGGTGAATCTTTTATCTAGGGAAGGGGGTGCTCAACCCATTTGGACATCCCATCATTCATAAGTATTTTTCCATCATTTATAAGTATTTTTCCATCATTTATAAGTATTTTTCAGACTGAAAAGCATGTTAGGGTAAGCTTATTGCCACAGGTAGCCGAATTATATTTCCTTCACAATCAGTTGTATACGAACAAGCACTGATTGGTCAGCTTTTTGTTTTTTAAGGTTTAAGCCCCTGTCACACCTCGGCGGATTGAGCAACGGACAGAATTGTCTAGTCCGGTGGTGTTCAGGCATAATAAATATCAAAATGTGTCAAAATGTTGTGATATCGGGTCAAAGGCCGTCAGACGAATGGACATGGAACGGACATGAAAGGGACATGAAACGGACATGAACGGATAGCCAATGGATGAAACAAACTCAAACCGGTGTGGCAGTTTCAGCTCGTTCCCGTGCTCAGCCGTGTCCCTCGCTTCTGCGCATGCGTCAGAATCTAATAAGCATGGCCGTAATCGATTAACACTACCCGGGCGACTCGGGTCATCCCAGTCGTCAGAATTTCAAATACAACACGGCGAGTGGAGTCGACAAATACACGCGCCGTGTGCAAAAAAAGAATAACTTAAATTAATTAAATGGAAATATAGGTAAACTAGGCCAATCATAAAATACTTTAAATCCTATTTTGCTGTAGTTTTATCGGTTATTAAAAAACAGAATAAATTGTCCACCCGAGCGCGGAGAGAACGGAAGCGATTGATCTCTACACGAGTTTGTAGGATGTGCGCATGCGCCAATAAGTGTCTCGGGTGACCCGAGTTGATGCGAAATCCGCGCATGCGCAGAAGCAACGGGACACGGCTGAGCACGGGAACAAGCTGAAACCGCCCCACCGGCCAAGAACCACAGACATCAATCCGGTGGCATCCGTTCAGAGTCTTGTGCATGTTCAAAACTTGTAATGGATCAGGCCGGATATCAACGGATATCAATGGATATGCAATGGACACAAACCGGACTTTGCCAGATATCAACGGACATAGTTTGGTTTCTTTCCGTTTCCTCAATCCGGCGAGGTGTGACAGGGGTTAGACACTAGCAACACCCACGGTAATAACAGAACAAGTACAGACTTCTGATAGTAGGCCCCCCATACGTCTCCATATTTACCCGCTACGTTTGAGTTGGAAAATATAATAAAACATATACTTTAATGCAATTTAAAAGTGAAATCGATGGCGTTCTCTGGCCGCCATCTTGACTTTTTGCATTCTCTCCCATTTCACCAACTCTGTGTTGATAGAAGTAACCATTTGACACTGGTGCCAGGCATTCTACTTCCCGTTCCATACTAAAGCTATTTTCGCCCGTATTTAGACTATACGTTGTCGTTCACCCCTGTACTGGAAGTACCGGGTGAATCTTTTATCTACATAAGACAAACTAGTTGAGTTGACTCAGGTCTAATTCGCCTCAGCAAAGCATTCACACATGCGATCTGAGTTGACTAGATGAGGCGAACTAGTTGAGGCGACTTAAGGCCCATGTGTGAACGGGGCTATATATAATATACACAAATGTAGCTAACATCCTGGTCTGCTTTCCGCCAGTGTATGTTGTGCTTTTTTGTTTGTTATTGTTTTATTGTATTTACTTGGAAGGAACTCCATGAGGTATCCTGTCAGCAATGTAAGCCAATCTTTTGTTTGAACGCACATGAAGCAAGAGGGGCATGGCTGACATCGTGGGTTCGGTTTCCCCATCTCGATTTTTGTTGCCGTTGTTGTGTGTAGCCAATATTTATTCTGAATAATCCTGGGTCAGCGCCAAAGCATTGGTCTTCCGACTATGTACAAATCACAGTTTTAGATTGTATTTGCACATAATAAGGTGCATTCGAATGACTAATGAACAATCATTAAAGTTGCATAGTCCAATGATTTTGAGTTTCTGCTATTTTCTGCAATAAAAACATTAGATTGGTTGTTGTAATCTAAGTTACTTTAGTTTGAATTTACCTTTATTTGAAATAGCTAACTTTTGAGATACTTGAACTGCAAAATTGCAAAATTTGCTAAACGACACCACCCAAGCGACCAGGAAACCTACTTCAATGCGCCCAAATAGGTCAACCTGTTCCATTCACGCTGGGGATTTAATTTTTGTAAATTTAATTTGTAAAATTATTATTTTATTTTCGCCACCGTGTAATATAACCACACCCGTGGCAAGCATCCCAAAAGTATGACACCAAATGTTTCATCAGTAAGATGTTCTCTTAAATTTGACTCAGTATGTCCTTCTATGAAGCAACAAATGCTTATTAAGTGCACCAGTGTCTAAGTTAGGTATGTAGAATCAAATCTAGATCATTGTTTTGGTTCTGAAAATTTGATGCTTTCATCGGACTATGCAGCTTTAACTAATCATACGTTGTACTAGATAAAAGATTCACCCCATACTTCCAGTACATGGGTGAAAACCAACCCATTAGAAAAGCTGGTGAAGAATTTTGACATGCTGGGTTAATTAACTGAGCTGGTAAATTCTTAATTTAAGAAGCACAATATATTCTTTATGTACGTCTTCATATTTACCCGCTACTTTTGAGTTGGAAGATATAATAAAACATATACTTTAATGCAATTTAAAAGTGAAATCGACGGCGTTCTCTGGCCGCCATCTTGTTTTTTTGCATTCTCTCCCATTTCACCAACTCTGTGTTGATAGAAGTAACCATTTGACACTGGTGCCAGGGATTCTACTTCCCATTCCATACTAAAGTTATTTTCGCCCGTATTTAGACTACGTTGTCGTTCACACATGTACTGTAAGTACGGGGTGAATCTTTTATCTAACATTGTACAAGTGTTATTGGAATAACAGCTGTCTTCTTGGAGACTTCCAGAAGGGAACAATACATTCCAGCTTCACCGCATTTCAATGCAGAGATTTGTGTTAATTTATTGATTGATTTATCTATTCATTCATACTGATCGTAGGGGCTGAATTGGTAGAGCGCAGGCTTCCCATACACAAAGTAGGGAGTCCGAATCCCGCTATAATCAAACCAATGACATACCTATCCTAGTAATATCAAGTACCAGCTCAGCAGTACTAGGATAGGGCAAGGACTGGGTAGCTCAGTATCAGGATAATGTGACTAAATGGGATATTGGGTCATGGCGTAATATCTTGAGTACTCGGGTGTCGGAGCCCCAAGTATCACTAGTCTCCACAGGTGTGTTCTGACGATGGTCTGTCAGTTCACACCTGCCATTACTCTCAACAACTCATAAGGAAGAAAGGAAGACAAGTCGCGCAAGATTGACAGTGAAGAAATTGTGCTTTATTGGCATCAACTCATGTTCACCTACTGGCGACCTATCACCCTCACTCCTTACCAACTGCCCACACAGATCCTCATCACTCCTACTGGTGTATATCAGAATCAGTGGCTACAATCCATTGAACTGGGTCCAATGGTTGTTGCACACAGCAGAGTGCCTTTTGGAACAGATGTTGCTAGTTCAAGTGTAGAGAGTGAAGTTGTCTCTGGCTAGAGAGCCTAGTCAAGAGTGTCTCTCCAGAGTGAGTCTCAAGAAGAGAATCCTAGATTGAATGCCTAGAGTGAATGCCCAGAGTGTGGTCTGTGTGTCAGGTATAAGGAATGCAGGTGACTGGTCCTCCCACAGCCAGCCAATCAGACACCCTCTACAGCCTGTGCGGTGATGCCCCAAAAGGGGGTACCTGTCACTCAACCCCAGGTGCAGGTTGTGTCCATAATGTATGTAGGATGGGTGGGTGTGCTTGCCCATCGGCCCCATGGTAACAGGTAGTTGCAGACAGTTACAATAAACATATACTAAAAATGTCCTTCTCCTCCACCTGCATTCTTTATGGTGCATGGAGGGAACATTTCACTAAGCACTAACTGTCTCTTAAATATGAACATAACAAACCTCTTATGTCACACAGCGAGTGGGGCACCCATTGCTTCTCTGTTACATAATCCTGGTCCCCACTCCGTCGTGCGAGAATAGTAATGCTCTCTGCCAAGATATATATCCGAACCGAAAATCCGTATATTTGTACAATGGTGCTGGCGACCTAGTCTCCCAGTTTGGCAGCACTATAAACTCACCATGAGTGCATATTATCACAAGTCGGTACCCGTCCTGATATGACCTTACAATAGTTATATGTTGCCAGGACATAAAACAAAAAAAACAATAAAAATAAATAACCCACCCTGTTCAACCAGGGACAATCTCAACTACTGACAATTGGTTTTTCTTCATTCCACTGTTCCTTGTCCCATCTTAATAATCCCGAGCACCAGACAAGAGGAGCGATAAGGATACTATTTGTAAGCCTTTGAATTGACCTTCCGCATATAAGAAAGCGCTATACCATATATGTCCCAATAGACACGCACTGCACGAGAGCAGACACATGCCTCTGAAATGAAGTGGGATTGTCTTATTTTATGTGCCTTCAGTCTGAATATCACCGTAAGTTTTGATTTGTTTTTGTTGTGCCTCTGAAATAAAGTGGGATTGTCTTATTTTATGTGCATTCAGTCTGAATATGATCGTAAATTTGTGCGTGCTTTCAATCTTGAAATGGCGGGTGTGCTTCTATTGTGTAGCGGACATATACGGTACTCAGTCTGCAATTCTAGGCATATTCAGACCTAAACGTGACTTATCTCAATTTAAAATGGCAAATTACATGGACAGTAATTAGTTAAGGCCCTGTCACATTACGGCGTATGGCGGGAGCGTATGGCGGCGTAGCGGCTTACGTCATATACGTCGCCATACGCCGCATACGCTACGCATACGCTACGCATACGCTACGCGTACGCTACGCATACGCCGCCAGTGCCGCAACACCCCGGCGTATGTGAAGCTATGATGCATACGCCGCCATACGCTTTCATAAATCCGTCCGTCCTATTTTTTTTGTGCATGCTCAAAAAAACACGACCTATGAGGGCGTATGGCCCAAAATGTCAAAACATGTCACAGCACGCTCCATACGCTCCCATACGCTACGCATACGCTACGCATACGCTCTTCATACGCTCCTCATACGCTCAAACACACCCGAAAGTGGCACCCGATGGCGTACGTAGGTTTTCAATACGCTCCCGCCATACGCCGTAATGTGACAGCCCCTTTAAGAAGACCATGTAGTGAACGACAGCTAAGCCCCGAACCAGCCAATTTCACTAATCAGTGTCCCATATTTGTTGTTGCTTCTTCCTGTCTGCCCCGGTGTAACGATTTCAACTTCCCCCCTTCCCAAGTTCCCCCCTGGGAATCTGAAAACGTTTTTAACTTCCCTCCGGGGAAATTAAAAACGTTTCCAGATTCCTGGGGGGGAACTTAAAAACAGTTTTCAGATTCCTCCCCCTATTTTCAAATTCCCCCCTCCGGGAATTTAAAATTGTTTAAAAAACTTTAAAAAAACGTTTTAAAATTCAGACCTATAATATTTTTTTCTTAACCATCTTGGAGACTTTTTGTGTGATTTGTGGTTAAATATGTTTTATTGTACTAGTAATAATTTCCATTATGCTATTCTCTGTATATTGTAATATTTGTCATGAAAAATAACAAAAAATAACAAAAAATAAAAGAAAAATTCCCCAAAAAATTGGGCGGGGGGGGGGGAGTGGGAAGGAAGTTAAAACGAGGGAGGGAATTTGAAAACGTTTTCAAATTCCCCTGGGAGAAATTTGAAAACGTTTTCAAGTTCCGGGGGGGGAACTTGAATATGGGGGGAATTTGAAATCTTTACACCGGGACTGCCGTAAAAGAATCTTGTTTCTGTGTTGACCACACATACCTCCCATGGCAGACGACACCGCAGACCTCGTCAGCGGAAGGCCATGCACCGCCAAAAAGTCAACAAATATTTAGGATACCATGAAACACTCAGGGACACCGGGCATATCTCCCGGTTGAACTCTCCAAGCACCGCCGTGTAAGACACCCTTATTTAGCAGAGCTGTGGTGCTAACGTGCGCTTGGAGATGGAGTTGCCGCAGGGTCTGGGTGCGTGGTACTAACAAATCACAGCTTTGCATTTCGATGGAAACAATGACCACAACACAGCAATTTACTAACTAAGCTTGCGTTTTACTCTTCGGGTTGGTTGGTTGTGGGAGGTTTAGGTCCTGACAACATCTAAGGTCATATCAGGACGGGTACCGACCTTGTGACAGTGCGCACTCTTGTTGCCTTTATAGTGCTGCCTCAATGGGAAATCAGGGCACCGGTGTAAACATTTCAATTCCCCCCCTGCTTGAAGTTCCCCCATGGGAACTTGAAAACGTTTTCAAATTCATGCCAAGGGAATTTAAAAACGTTTTCGTTTTCCCTCCCTCGTTTTAACTTTCCCTCCCCCCAGTTTTGGGGAATTTTCTTTATTTCTTTATTTATTTTTTTTCATGACAAATATAATAATACACAGAGAATAGGATAATGGAAATTATTACTAGTACAACAAAACATATTTCACCCCAAATGACACAAAAAGCCTCCAAGATGGCTAAGAACAACAGATTTTAGGTCTGAATTTTAAAATGTTTTTAAGGTTTTTTAAACAATTTAAAATTCCCAGAGGAGGGAATTTGAAAATAGGGGGAGGAATCTGAAAACTGTTTTTAATTTCCCTCCCGGGAATCTGAAAACGTTTTCAATTTCATCTGAGGGAAATTTAAAACGTTTTCAGATTCCCAGGGGGAACTTGGAAAGGGTGGAAATTGAATTCGTTACACCAGCACCATGACCTTAGATGTTGCCAGACGTAAAATTCCAACAACCAACCAACCTACACACACAGCTTACAACAAAACCCACATTCTGCTTAACACCAGAGGCCAGCGGTATAAGATCTTCAAGGAGAGGCCCCGACTTGAGGTTAGAAAGCACTCATTTTTCTTTCGAGTGACAGATCCATGGAAGTCTCCCAGACCAAGTGGTTGAAGCACCAATGGTAGAAACATTTGAGAGAAGGCTGGACAGATATTGGAGATGACATCCACAATTATATGACTTCAGGGCACCGTCAACCCACATGTGTGCAAAAAAAAAAGTGTTTTTTTTTGCCATAACGAGCTGGCATTAGAGGCCCATTAGGGCCTAGATCAGCCAGAAGAGGATCTGTAAGTTAATCTGTAAGTTGTCCCCATGGTCACCCACCTACCGGACATTTAAAAATAGTTTTTTTTATTGAGGCTGTATTTATACGGTCCATAGCATATAGACCTATTTCATATGACATCAGCATCGGTATTTAGGTCAGTGCACGTGCAGCTTGGCTGCAGGACAACATCCGGTCACACTGCAAACTCAATGGCTGTGAGCAATTTTCATACATAAAACGTGAAATAGCTAGAAAACCACACAACTTAGAAATATACCACTTAGCACACAGACAGATCAAGTGCTTAACAAACAGATTATATTAAATTTATATCCTTACTCTTCTGTATTTCTATTAATTTTGAATAAAACTGATGTTTTTCACTGCGCGTACCGGCAAACTGAATGCATTGTCTATATAACTGCACAACTTAGAAACAAACCGCTTGGCACACAAACAGATCAAATGTTTAAGGAACAGATTATATTAAATTGATATGCCTAGTCTTCTGCATTTCTATTAATTTTGAATAAAACTGATGTTTTTGACTGCGCATACCAGCAAACTCAATGCATTGTCAATCGCTGTGAGCAATCTTCAAATATCTCTAAAACAACATGACAGAGAAACAAATCGCTTGGCACACATATAGAAAACATATTCAATGACCAGATTATATTAAATTGATAAGGTTAGGCTTCTGGATTTCTATTAATTTTGAATAAAATTGACATTTTGCAATGCGCGTATCAGCAAACTCAATGCATTGTCAATGGCCGTGAGCAATCTTCATATAGAGAAAGTGAAATATCTGTAAAAATACACCACTTAGAAACAAAGCACTTGAAACACATATAGAAAACATATTCAAAGAACAGATTATATTAAATCTATAAGGTTAGGGTTCTGTATTTCTATTAATTTTGAATAAAACTGACGTTTTGCACTGCGCGTATCGGCAAACTCAATGGCAGTGTGCCTTCGTTCTGCAGCCAAGCTGCGCGACACGATGTTAGTAAACTTTGGGGGCATTCGACTGGGCCCTTTCTATCCGCAAGATTTACGGATGGAATGGATGGAGCCACATACACACATCCGAATCATCGGTATATGAACCCACTTCCAGTCCCAGTCGAATAGGAATTTGTTCGGAAATATTTTGATATTTGGATAGAGAGGCCCAGTCGAATGCCCCCATTGAAATAGGTCTATAAGCCCGGGTATTCAGGCTTGTTTTCAGTACTGGCCAGCTGCAGTGTTGGTGTTATCATATCACACAGTAGCTGCTGATAAGGTATTTGATTGCTTGCATTTCAGTAGCAGATAGATAGTTGGTTTGTATGGTTAGTAGCCTATGTTAGTTTTTTAATTTTCTTGGCATATATATATTTTATGTGTTCGACTCTTATACTAGATAGCACTAATAACATTCATAGCTTGGCTTATGTAGCTGTGTGGTGTGTTGTCTGGCTACTTTTGGCATGGCATTCTAATGTCACACTACTGTGCCAAACACAAAGACAATAATAGTACAATAATTGTGGCCTTCTCTGTGGCGGAGTGGTTAGAGTGTCTGACTTTTTTCTAGGTCAGACTCCTAATCTGAGGGTCGGCGGTTACGTTCCATGCCCCACAACTCTGCCAATTGGATTCCACGACTGTGTATATAATATCAGCGGTCACGCATTACTCTCATACCATGTCTAATGTGGTGCGGGAGGTTTAAAATCCTTGGGTCGGTAAAAGTGTAGGCTCGGGTTTCTATCAACCAGCAGTGGAATGAGGAAGACCAGTCGTCTATGACTGAAATTTCCCCTGCTTAAACAACTAATGGACCAACAATTTTTTTTTTTAAAGTCACTGTCACCTAGTCACAGCCATGTAATGACAGTAATCCATACATCTCACTCAGGAAAAGTAGCTTACACCTTCCTGCCCAATCAGGCCAATTAATTCTTGATATGTAACAAATAGAAACAGCAACAAGCAACAAGATAAACGTAGCAAGTGTGACATTGTGCTGTGTGTAGATACAAGATTCACGCCGTACTTGCATACGAAATGAGAGAGAATTAAAAAAGACCAGATGGTGGCGATACAAAACCGTCGATTTCACTTTTAAAGTCAATTAACCTGCATGTATTATTATATTTTTTAAATCAAAAGTAGCGGGTAAATAATTAATTAAGATAAGTATGAAAAATATAATTATTTTGCTTCTTAAATCTAGAATCTATCTGCTCATTTCATTTACCCAGCATGTAGATAATTTTCACCACTTTTTCTAATGGGTTGGTTTTCAACCCTAAGTACGGGGTGAATGTTTTATCCATGATGTGCGCTGCTTGATTGTTAAATTCCTTTTGTATTACTAAAGTAACCTAGATCGTGGGGTCGTGGGTTCGAACCCTGGTCGAGTCAAACCAATGAATTAAAAATTGATAGTTGTCGCGTCCTAGCCTGACGCTCTGCATTATTAGGATAGGCCAAGGACTGGTTGGCTCAGTATCAGGATAATGTGAGGCTGAGTACGATATAAGGTATTGGTGTGGCAGCCTGGTTTCCCAGTGGGGTAGCACTATAACGTCGCCATTAGTGCGCACTGTCACAAGTTGGTACCCGTCCTGATATGCGAAATATATAGCGAAATATAGCGAATGGTAGACAGGAAGTGTGAACACTTATTTGTCTCTCATTTTTGCTTGAGTGCAAGTAAATAAGCAATACACGGAATAATTAGTAGCATGTGGTGAATAAGGGGGTCACATTTCCCTGGATCATCAACCCATGCCTTTTCTAATCTGTTCTTGAATGAATTTATTGACAATAACATTTTGTAGGAGACTGTTCCATATATTTATGATCCTGTTTGAGAAACTGTGTTGCCTTAACTTTGAAATGGCTCTGGGTTTTACTAGTTTGAGAGTATGGCCCTGACTGCCTTCTCTTTTATTCAAGGTGAAAAATTGGTTCATATCTATTTCATCAAAACCTTTCATAATTTTAAATACTTCAATTATGTCACTTCTTTTCCTTCTGTAGGGAATGGTAGGAAGTGTCAATTCCCTAAGCCTTTGTTCATAGGGTAAGTCCTTTATAACTGCAACTAAATTCGTTGCATGTCTCTGAGGCTTTTCAATCTCCAGAATATCTTTCCGAAAAATTGGGCTCCAAATTTGTGGACAGTATTCCAAAATTGACCTTAGATGTTGCTAGGACGTAAAACAACAACAAACAAACAACAAAAAACAAACAAACTATTACATACTGTAGGTCTACTCACAGGGCTATATAGCTGCGGGCGGAGACCTGACCTACTAACCCTGTAGTCTGCACGCCCGTGCTACTTAGTACTACTGCTTGTGGTTGCCACACGCGGTCATACAAGGACATGAGTGGCCGCTACACCAGGCTACTTCAAGATATAGCGATATAGCGATATAGCGATATAGCGATATAGCGATTGGTAGACAGGAAGTGTGAACACTTATATGTCTCTCATTTTGCTTGAGTACAAGTAATTAGCAACACAGGGAATAAATTAGCATGTGGTGAATAAGTGGTCAGATTTCCCTGGATCATCAGCCCATGCTTTTTCTAATCTGTTCTTGAATGAATTTATTGAGCCGGCATTAATAACATTTTGTGGGAGACTATTCCATATATTTATGATCCTGTTTGAGAAACTGTGTTGAAACTGTGTTGCCTTAATTTTCACATTCACGAATCCGAAAGCCGAGGGCGCCCACATGTTTCCTTGGTTATAACTATTAGTCATTACATAGCGACTGCTACGAATGTTCTGGTTGCGGTGGACTGGTTGTTAGTTGTTGGGGTTAAACGTCCTGGCAACATATAAGGTCATATACTGGATGTGATGGACTAATTAGTAGAGCGCAGGCTTCGCGGAGTTCGAATCCTAGCCGAGTCAAACCAATCCCATCCTGATATGATTTTAGATGTTGCTAGGACGTAAGACTCCAACAACCATGGTCATATCAGGACGGGTACTGACTTGTGACAGTGCGCACTAATGGCGACTTCATAGTGCTGCCCCACTGGGATACCAGGTTGTCAACACCATGACCCAATATATCCCACTCAGCCACATTATCCTGGCACTGAGCTAACCAGTCCTTGTCCTATCCTAATAATGCCTAATACCAGGCTAAGAAGTGACAAAACTATTGCTAACCAAACAATTATCCAATTGTAGAACGAACAAACTCACAGAGGTTAGGGGGATGTGGAAGAATGCTTACAAACAGATAAATAATGCCTGCAGTAGTTAGCTACACAACAAGTGAAAGTGATAAAAAGAAGGGGAGTCACAAGCCTATTACTGTTTAAGCGGCGAAAACAAGTCATTAGACTTAAACCGTTATGGGCAGCATAAATACACCCATCACCAAAACAAATATCAATTTTCTAAGTCATTGGTTTGACTCGACCGGGAATCAAACTCCCGACCTTCTGCACGGTAGTGCAGTCAAACAAGGGGACAAGTGGCCACTCTATCTGAGCCGCGTTCAGGGTCCATCTCCGAGACGTCCCCGAGACGTCTCCGCGATACCTTTTGGCTTATTTCCGTTCAGGGTGCGTCTCCGAGGCATCTCCGAGATGTCTCCCTTTTCAGATAGGAGACAAAAAGCGCCTCGAAAATGGCCACCGTATTCAGTGGTTTCAGCCAATCACACTGCAGCTTTCCATTGCAAATGGCCACCGCCTATGGGGGCAGCCATTTTCGAGGGGACAAACTGCTTTTGCCATTCAGACGAGCGTGACGTCAGGGATTTCCCCGACACGTCTCGGAGGCGCACCCTGAATGCGGCCCTGGCTACTTCAGATTCAGAAATCCGAAGGACGAGGCCGCCCAGATGTTTCCTTGGTTATATTAGTCACCTTCATGATATGACCTTAGATGTTGCTAGGACGTAAAACAACAATAAACAAAGAAACTATATTAGTCATGCCTTAGCGACTGCTGTGAATGTTCTAGTTGCTGTGGGAGGATATACCGGGGTGTCTGTGTGTGTATAGCACACACATGTGAGTACAACACACATATGTGTGTGCATATCACACATCTGTGTATGGTATAATACACATCTGAGTGTGTATAACACACATTTTTAAAAGTTGTCATATATATACTGTTTATCGCTCACCTAACTCCCTTCTTGAAGTTCTTCCCTACTTGTGTTGGTAGACCATGGGATCGTGGGTTCGAACCCTGGTCGAGTCAAACCAATGACTTAAAAATTGATACTTGCCGCTTCCTAGCCAGGCGCTCGGCATTATTAGGCTGGTTGGCTCAGTATCAGGATAATGTAACTGAGTGGGATATCAGGTAATGGTGCGGGGGGCCTGGTCTCCCAGTAGGGCACCACTATAAAAGTCGCCATGAGTGCACACTGTCACAAGTCGGTACCCGTCCTGATATGACCTTAGATATTGCTAGGACGTAAAACAACAACAAACAAACATCTTCCCTACTTTCAGGATATACAACTAAGGACCACACACCCGGCGTACAAACATGCTCTCGTTTTCCCGGATGAATGAACAGAGCCAAACTTAGGGGGCATTCAACTGGGCCTCTCTATCCGAATATCAAAATATTTCCGAGCAAATTCCTATTCGACTGGGACCGGAAGTGGGTTCATATACCGATGATTCGGATGTGTGTATCTGGCTCCATCCGTTCCATCCGTAAAGTTGCGGATAGAAAGGGCCCTGTCGAATGCCCCCAATGTTAGCACAACTCACCTGACTCGTCTCCGTTCTGCCATGTTCAACCAGAGGGATCCCACGGAGGTAGATGATCCAATTAGGCAGAGTGTCCAATTAGAACAGCAGAGGATCCAACTGAGGGAGAGGATCCAATTAGGACAGAAGATCCAATCAGGGCAGAGGATCCAATTAGGGCAGATAATCCAATTAGACAGTGTCCAATCAGGGCAGATACTCCAATTAGCGAAGGTGATCCAATTAAAGCAGATGATCCAATTATGGCAGCAATTCCAATTATGGCAGCGGATCCAATTATGGCAAATTATCTACTATGGTAGATTCTCCAACTGAGAAAGATGATCCAACTGAGACAGAGGATCCAACTAAAAACAGAGGATCCAACTAGGGCAAGGGATCCAAATATGGAAAAATGATCCCAACTACGGTTGGTTGGTAGTTGGAGTTTTACGTCCTGGCAACATCTAAGGTCATATCAGGACGGGGCCCGACTAAGGTAGATGATCCAACCGAGAATGATGATCCAGTTATGGCAGAGTGTCCAATTAAGACAGGGAGATCCAGGCTAAGGCAGATGATCCAACTGAGAAAGATGATCCACCTGAGAATGATGATCCTGTTAAGGCAGAGTGTCCAATTAAGGCAGGTAGATCCAGGCTAAGGCAGATGATTCAACTGAGAAAGATGATCCAACTGAGAATGATGATCCAGTTAAGGCAGAGTGTCCAATTAAGGCAAGAAGGATCCAGGCTAAGGCAAATGATCCAAGCTAACACAGACTATCCACCTCAGACATACACGCGGGTGATTGTGGCTGTGGACCCGGCGATCAGATGCACACTGCCTCCTTAGCAGCGTGGAGCCGGGATGTTAAGTGATGATGCTGATGATGCTGATGATGCTGTGATGGGTGGTTCGCCCTGTAGCGTGAGTCAGGTCGGAGAATACAGTGATTCACTGATGCTCAGAAGAGTGCGTCCAACCACTGGTTATCCTGTAGTCAGGTTCAACTTGGCATTCCGATGTACTGATCAGCCAACGGATACACTGGATACACTGTATCATGTATGTGAGGGAGGCTGGAAATGGTAAACAGTTGAGTATTATTATTATTAGAGATGGGTGAGTGTTCATTTCAGCCGGGCTGGGTTCTCGTTGCTGAAGGTTGTGATTTAAAATAGAAATGCTAATACAATGTACTAGTAACAGCTGTGCTAATTTAGCTGATACATAATATAGACTGCATATGTTACACGCGTTGCATGTACTGTATATGTTATATGTTATATCTACTATATATATGAGACTGTCTCAAAAGGTGCTAAGCATTATAGGACAAAACTTTGTCCATTGTAACAATCAACATATTATCTGCTTATGCATTTGCTCAGGATAAACTGATTTGTTTTTCACATGGCGTTTCATAATCCCAATAGAATACATATTGATTTGAAGCCCTTGTGTTTTCAGTGTATCCATTTCTGTGCTGTTTTGTGTGAATCGTTACAATGGACAAAAAAAAGAAGTGTTATCACACAGGCTCATATGCTATATATAATAATGTTGACATAATATATGTATATATAATAATGATGGTATAATACATGTATATATAATAATGGTGATATAATATATCTATATATGAATAGTATATGCTTAAATGTTGTAAATACAATATCTTACATACAATATTATATAATATAATATGCCGTATGTAATAACATAATATATTATAGCATATGCAATATTTTAATTTGGATCCTCCGAATCGAGTGATGTTTTTAGTGTATGCAGGTACCGAGGAGCGCCGGAGGTGGCGCCACCAGTCTTGAACATCAACAAAGACCCTATAATACTAACACAGCTCACTCAGCCTATACTGTGTAATCAAAATGATCAAACCCACCACTTGGTGCGCTGGCTGTTCTCTTGGTTAAACAGTTGCTATATTATATGTATAAATGTATATATGAATGTGAAAGATGTGTGATGATGGCAATGCTGATGATGATGCTGATGATTATGTGTATTTGTTCATAACAATTTCATATTGATGTGTATTCATACTGACCTATATCATGTATAATATAATTGTATGCATTTACATGTGAAACACCAACCAGCAGCTGGACTGATCAAACCCACCACCAGGTGGCACTGCAAAATTTACATTACCATTGGAGAGAGAGGGAGTGAGCCGCCTTAGTATTATAGGGCCTTTGACATGAAGGAGGCAGTACAGTATATAGTGTAATAATAATAATAAACACACTAATAATAATGAAATAATTCCCTTCCTCATTATACATCACATATATGTATACTATATTTATATTATATATATACAATATCTTAAATATAATATATAACATACAGTGTACAATACAAATATATATATACTATAGCATATATAATATATAATATATTTAATATATATATGGGATTTGGTAGTTTATATACACATATAGAAACTACCAAATCCCACACAACATAAGCTACTCTTAGCCTAAGTTGGGTTCTAGTCCACGCTGCACCACGAAACATTACTTACATTACAGCAAGAAGGTTCTAACACATTTTCCGGAAATGGTCCACGCATGAATACTCGATTTGTGTACGCGCCAACTATTGTGTACCTAATTAAGCTGCTGCAATACGTGAGCATGTAGACTGGTGGTATTCAGGTGCCAGTCTAGATAAAGGATTCACCCGGTACTCGCAGTACACGGGTGAACGACAACGTAGTCTAAATACGGGCGAAAATAGCTTTAATATGGAACAGAGAGTAGAATGCCTGCCTCCAGTACCAAATGGATACTTCTATAGGCACAGAGTTGGTGAAATGGGAGAGAATGCAAAAAGACGAGATGGCGCCCGCAGAACTGCCGTCGATTTCACTTTTAAATCTTATTAAACTAGATATTATATTATATTTTTCAACTCAAAGGTAGCGGGCCATGAATAAGACATATGTATAGAATAATTGTTGCTTCTTACATTGTGAAATTAGGCTCTCAATTCTTTGACCCGCATTTTCGACAGCTTTTACATAGGGTTGATTTGCACCCCTACTGCAAGCAGTACGCGGTGAATCTTGTATCTAGTGCCAGTCATGTGTAATCGATTCTACTCTATTTCAGCTATGACAGAGAGGGTGTACGGCTCTAAGTCTAGCTACACTTGTCACCACGTGACGCATGCGCGCGCATCAGAAATTACAGCAAGCCGGTGTGGCGGTTTAAAATCTAAGTGTGTTTAGAGTCTACGCTCGGGGTTCTGCGCATGCGTCAATGGGCTATGCACATGCGCGTATTCGATTAGCACGACCTGGGTGGCTTGGGTCACCCGAGTTGCTAGAAATTCAAATAGAACACCGTGAGTGGAGTTGACAAAAACACATCCCTTGTGCAAAAGGTTTAACCCACCTCTTGCCTGGGGTTGGCTAGAAGCGATGACGTCACATATGTGCGTCAAAAAGTTGCTAGGGTCACCCGAGTTGATTAATCGAATACGCTGAAATGCCATTCGATTTTGACGCATGTGCAGAACCCCAAGTGTAGAATCTAAACACACTGAGATTTTAAACCGCCACACCGGCCTGCCTCTCCTGCATGGCCTTCAGGGGTTAGTTGGTTGTTGGAGTTTTACGTCCTGGCAACATCTAAGGTCATATCAGGAGAGGTACCGACTTGTGACAGTGCACACTCACGGACATTTTATAGTGCTGCCCAACTTGGAAATCAAGCCACCAGTACCATTATCTGATATCCTACTCAGTCAGATATCCTGGCTCTGAGCTAAGCAGTTCCTTTCCCTATCATATTAATGTCGAGCACCTGGCTAGGTAGCGACAAGATATCACCTTACTTATAGTACATGGTTTAGACCAGTTGCATAGTACGATGCTTATGAGTTTCTGCCATTTCTGAGATAAATACAGTAGAATGCTGATCGTTGTGATCTACATTACGTTAGTTTGAAGTAACTTTGAATTTAAATGGCAAACTTTGGAGGTATTTGACGTCAAACATGCCAAATTAATTTTGCAAGCACGCAAAACTCTGACACTGTAATTCTTCAGTACTAACAGGTTCTATTAAATTGACATATCGTACAACCTTCTATGCATTAAATAAATGCTTAATAAGTGCACCAGTATCTAAGTTGAATATATAGAATCAAATCTAGATAAGTGCTTATGGTTTTGAAAATTTGATGTTTTCATGCGGACTATGCAACTTTAACTGAACCGGAAAACCGAACTCCCGACCTTTCGCACGCGAGGTCCGCGTTCTACCGATTAGGCCACCGAGCCCGGTATGCTGTAGGGGTATTCTGTCCTATTTACATCTAAGGTCATAGCTGGATGGTTCCGACTTGTGATGCGGCCAACTCATGGCGACTTTATGAAGCTGAACCATAAGGATAGGGCGCGTGGACACGATACCCCACTCAGTCACATTATCGGTGTGTTGAGCTAACCAGTCATTTCCCTATCCTGGTCGTACCATGTACCAGGATAGGTAGTGACAAGTATAAATTTGGTAAGCCTTTGGGTTGAATGGGATATCGGGTCATGGTGCGACTGACTCCCAGTGGGGCAGCAATATAAAGTCACTACGTGTCTCCTTGCTTGAGAGGTCAGTGTGGACTAGTACAATAACATTGATTCTTGTGTGGCTAGAAACATTAATTCCACTCACACAGTGACAGAGTTTAACCTGGCAATTCAGGGTAATACCATCAAAGAAAAACAAATACAGACATTGACAAAATAGTTGCTCATGTCCTTTTAATGGAAATTGCAGTACGAATTGACTGATTAATACAATTTAAATATATATATATATATATATATATATATATATTTAAGAGTAACTATTTAATTGATAGATTATCACATTATTTATACATATTATATCAATTATAAGCCACGTATACGCAGCTATATCGTCCGGGACCTTGCACTTGGCCAGCCAGATTATTATATTCACTGCATTACTATTATGCTGAAATAATATATCACATCCAGTTGCTTCGTCCCACTTATATACATATATTATGTCAACACTATTATATATAGCATGTTTGTTGTTGTTTTACGTCCTAGCAACATCTAAGGTCATATCAGGATGGGTACTGACTTGTGATAGTGCGCACTCAAGACAACTTTATAGTGCTGCCCCACTGGGAGACCAGGCTGCCAGCACCATGACCTGATATCCCACTCAGTGACATTATCCTGACACTGAGCCAACCAGTCCTTACCCTGTCCTAATAATGGCGAGCGCTGGCTAGGAAGCAACAAGTATACATTTTTGAGTCATTGGTTTGACTCGACCAGGGCCCGTCTGGTATATATATATGGTGTTCTCTGTGGTGGAGTGGTTACAGGGTCTGACTTTCTTCTAGGTCGGATTCCTAATCTGAAGGTTGGTGGTTCTATTCCCTGTGCCCCCATCTCTGGAAAATGTGGATTTCCACCGCTGTGTATAACTTGCGCTCATATCATGTCTATGTGGTGTGGGAGGTTAAATATCCCTTGGGTCGGTAAAAGTGTAGGCTCGGGCTGTCTGATGCTGAAAGCAAGTCTATTCAGACGTATCCATGATAGGCAGTATAAATCTCCAAGAAAAATAAAAATATAAATTACCTTTCATTTCCAAAATGTTCATATGTCAGTTCACATAATTTAATCTATCTTAAACACCCCTGAACTTATTGTTTTTTTAAAGGCTTTTTTAGACTGTATCAGAGAGCGTGTATATAAACAGATGAGAGGGACAACTCCCGCGAAAAACGGTAACACAGGCTACAGTGGCGTTCCTGGCGGTTATTGTTGAACAAGCCTTGAGTTTGCCGGTACGCTCAATGCAAAACATTTGTTTTTATTCAAAATTAATAGAAATTCAGAACCCTAGCCATGTAAATTTAATATAGTCTCATTGTTAAATATGTTTTCTATATGTGTTCCAAACAGTTTGTTTCTATGTAGTGTAGTTTTAGAGATATTTCACTTTTTCTGTACGAAGACTGCTCAAGGCCATTGACAATGCCTTGAGTTTGCCGTACGCGTAGTGAAAAACGTCAGTTTTATTCCAAATTAATAGAAATCCAGAACCCTAACCATATCAATTTAATATAATCTTGTTGGTAAACATGTTTTCTATGTGTATTCCAATCAGTTTGTTTCTAGGTGGTGTAGTTTTAGAGATATTTAACGTTTTCTGTATGAAGATTGCACACGACCATTGACAATGCCTTGAGTTTGCCGTACGCGTAGTGAAAAACGTCAGTTTTATTCCAAATTAATAGAAATCCAGAACCCTAACCATATCAATTTAATATAATCTTGTTGGTAAACATGTTTTCTATGTGTATTCCAATCAGTTTGTTTCTAGGTCTTGTAGTTTTAGAGATATTTAATGTTTTCTGTATGAAGATTGCTCACTGCCATTGAAAATGCCTTGAGGTTTGCCCATATGCTTAAGCTGTTCAACAACCACCACTTGGAGCGCCACAGTCGGCATCTGTTACATGGTGTAGTATGGGAGTTGTCCCTCTCATCTGTATACACGCTCTCTGACTGTATTTTACTGTCCATATCATATAAGCCCGAGTAATGAGGATTGTTTTCAATGCTAGCCAGCTGTAGTGTCAGTGTGATCTTATCACACAGTAAGCTGCTGGTAAGGTGCTTGATTGCCTGCATTACTTGCATGTGCGATACCTTAATGCACTCTGAAACGATTCAATTTAAGATAATTTATACCATGCATGGATGTTTAAAATCCCCACTCCAGTATTATTTTAGTTATCTTTGAAAATATCCTTAATTCTTGGAATATTTTATCTTATGGTTTAAATGGCACGCCATAAGCCGTGTTCACACGGGCAATGTAAATCGATTCGTAGAAAGCGACTTGTATAGTTCGCATCACATTTCTCGTGTGAACGCACGTCTGATGCGGATTAGGGCTGATTCGACTCACGTGATGCGGATCGTGTAAACCACCTAAGCGAGGTAGTCTACGTGAGGCGATTTCTCTGATTCGATTTATTTTGTCCGTGTGGACGCACTGAGGCGGATTAAGCACCTCACACGCATGCGCAGTCGACACCTCAGTTTGTTGACTTTCCGGTCGATCAAAAGCGCATATTATATAATTTAATTAATGAAACTGCTATCTATGCACAGATATTTTTTTCATCATTTATTTTTAGGGTTTCACTGCCCAGCAGAAGTTTTGACCGTTCCAAACCAATACGAATCATTAAATACATATCTAGGTCGAACCCACACTCTCTGGTGCCGCGTCGTCGAACCCAAAATGGCGCTGGTTAGCCTGGACTTGCTCATGCGCAGATATCCACTTCCGCCTCACGCAGTGTCCGTGTGAACGGGTGCCTAATTCGCCTCACCTGATTCGATTTGTGTGATACGCCTCACATTTTGTCCGTGTGAACACGGCTATAGACGATCGCCTAACTCTCTATTGCAGGGGGAGACTGTGCATCCTATTGTATGTGGTATTTTGATTGTCAAAGTTGCCAAAACCAGCCAAACCGGCTTGTGACACACAATCCTCCCAGCACAGCACAAATGGGAACTGGATCACATTATTTAAATGGAAATAACAGCACATTTAAAGGCCTGTTTACACTTTTGACGGCGCAACACGGCGCTAGACGGCGTTAGACGGTGCAACACGGCACAAGCCAATGCTCCCATTTAAACTTTAGGTCGGCGTTAGATGGCACAAGCATTGACCAGAGTTCAACTATGTTGAACTATCCACCATTTTGCAGCGTAGCACGGCGCTAACCGGTGTAAAGTTGACAGCATCACACGCCGGCAAAACTATAAACGGGCCTTTAAACACCTGCGTCACAAGTCTGAGCAATTGAACGCTTGTCACTTGAATTGAACGCTTGTCGTGTTTGGCGTGCCGTCTGTGTAACACTATATCTAAAAGTGAGCATAGGGTGTTTATTTACGGTTTATTTAACCCACCTTCTTATTTAAACTAAAAGAAGTATAAAGGGCATGCTTCACTGCGTGCGTACATATACACATACAGTAAAACCTCTCTAAACTGACCAACCATAGGACCGACTTTAAATGGTCCATTTAGGAAGGTGGTCGGCTTATGGATTTTTCTTATTGTTACAATGGTATTGTGTATTGTATGGGAAATCGTTTGAGACACAAATAAAGCGATCGATATAAGGGAGTGGTCTATCTATGGAGGTGATCGGTTAGAGAGGTTTTACTGTATTCTATATATATTTGTTTGTTGTTGGTTCACATCCTAGCAACATCTAAGGGTTCGGGTGGGGCGTGAGGTTGGTGGTCAGATGGTGGAGGGTGAGGTTAGGGTGGGGTTAGCAGGTGGGAGATGGGCTGGGGGTTAGCAGGTGGGAGATGGGGATGGGGTGGGGGGGGATGAGGTGGGGGTCAGAGGGTGGAGGTGGGTGAGGGGTGAGGGATGAGGTGGGGGGTAGTGGGTGGGCGATAGGATGGGGGTTAGCAGGTGGGAGATGGGGTGGGTGGAGGATGAGGTGGGGGGGTCAGATGTTGGGAGTGGGGTGCGGGGTGAGCGATGGGGTGGGGGGGGGGGGATGAGCGAGGAGGTGGGGGTTAGGGGGCCAGCGATGGGGTGGGGGAGGGGATGTGGATGGGGTTGGAGGACAGAGGGTGGGGTGAGGTGGTGGTGAAGGATGAGGTGGAGGTTTGCGGGTGGGGAATGGGGTGAGGGTAAAGGTGAAGGATGGGAGTGGGGTTGGAGGTCAGAGGTTGGGGTGAGGTGGGGTGAGGGTGGAGTGGGCTATGAGGTGGGGCTGGGGTGGGGTAGGTGGGTGGGCTTAGCTGATGAAGGATGGGGATGGGGCGTGGTGGTTGGGGGTCAGAGGGTTGGGGTGAGGTGGGGTGGGTGAGGGTGGAGAGTGGGCTGATGAGGTGGGGGCTGGGGTGGGGTAGGTGGGTGGGGTTAGCTGAAGAAGGATGGGGATGGGGTGGGGTTGGGGGTCAGAGGTTGGGGTGAGGTGGGGTGAGGGTGGAGTGGGCTATGAGGTGGGGCTGGAGTGGGGTAGGTGGGTGGGGTTAGCTGATGAAGGATGGGGATGGGGTGAGGTTGGAGGTCAGAGGTTGGGGTGAGGTGGGGTGAGGGTGGAGTGGGCTATGAGGTGGGGCTGGTGTGGGGTAGGTGGGTGGGGTTAGCTGATGAAGGATGGGGATGGAGGGTGTGAGGTTGGAGGTCAGAGGTGTGGGGTGAGGTGGGGTGAGGGTGGAGTGGGGCTATGAGGTGGGGACTGGGAGTGGGGTAGGTGGGTGGGGTTAGCTGATGAAGGATGGGGATGTGGGGAGAGGTGTGGGGGTCAGAGAGGTTGGGGTGAGGTGGGGTGAGGGTGGAGTGGGCTATGAGGTGGGGCTGGTGTGGGGTAGGTGGGTGGGGTTAGCTGATGAAGGATGGGGATGGGGTGGGGTTGGGGGTCAGAGCGTGTGGGTGGAGGGGGTTGAGGTGGGGGTGAGGGTGGGGTGGGGGATGAGGTGGGGTGGGCGTGAGGGTGGAGTGTGGAAGGGTGGGGGTGTGGTGGGTGGGTGGGCATTAGACAGGTGGTTTCATGCTGCCAAGTCGTGTTTACAAATTTACTACAATGAAGTCGGAATGACTCATGCTTTTCTGCTGTTCGATGGCGGGAATTTTTTTTTTAACTGTCGACCTAGTTAAACACTGATGTGTGCATGAAGTATTAAGGACGGTAAGAATCTGTTTTGTTAACTGGGAAGGTTACTCTATGAAGTGTATGTAAAGGTTGATGAACATGTATGACGTAATAGTATGTATGTGTGTGTGTCTGTATGTCTGGATGTGTGAACGTATAGAACCAGGCCGCCAGCACCAAGACCTGATATCCCACTCAGTCACATTATCCTGACACTGAGCCAACCAGTCCTTCCCCTATCCTAATAATGCCGAGCGTCGGGCTAGGAAGTGACAAGTATCAATTTTTAAGTCAGTGGTTGGACTCGACAAGGGTTCGAACCCACGATCTCATGGGTTCGGATCTCCTGATCTCCTAAAACAGGAGACGGAGCTCTCCTCATTCGGACACCCTGTTTGCATACATGCATACATATATACATACATGCATTCATGCAGAGATCTCTGCCTGGTTGCCCAGTGGCGGCCTGGTTTCCCAGTGGGGCAGGACTATACAGTCGCCATGAGTGCGCACTGTCACAAGTCGGTACCCGTCCTGATATGATGTATGTGTAAATGTATGTATGTATGTATGTATGTATGTATGCATACATATGTATGTATGTATGTGTGTATGTATGTACATATGTTTGTATGTGTAAATGCATACATGTATGTACATGTGTGTGTAAATGTATGTATATATGCATGCATACATGTAATGTACACATGTGTGTATGTGTAAATATATGTATGTATGCATGCATGCATACATGTAATGCACATATGTATGTATGTGTAAATGCATGTATGTATGTCTGCAGGCATACATGTATGCATATATGTTTGTATGTGTAAATGTGTGTATGTATGTATGAATACATGTAATGTACATATGTTTGTATGTGTATATGTATGTATGCATGGATACATGCATGTACATATGTTTGTATACGTAAATGTATGTATGCATGCATGAATACATGTATGTACATATGTTTGTATGTGTAAATGTATGTATGTATGTACATCTGGATGCATGTTTGTATGTGTAATGCATGTGTAAATGCATGTGTTAGTATGTATGAATGTATGTACGGACGTGCATACATTCATGTATATATATGTGTATATAATTTGTATTACCGGACATGGTGGCCGAATTTGTAAGGCACAGGCTTCCTATGCATAATATCGGGAGTTCGAATCCCAGCCGAGTCAAATCCAATACACACACACACGAACACACACACGAACACCACCGTCATGCGACAATAAAACAGCGCACCCCTAACAATAACATTAACTTGCAAATCGAGATGTTCCCCATGCCTCCAGCTCTGCCAATTTGGATTTCCACCGCTGTGTATAACTTACAGCATCATCAAAGGCCGGTTGCTCTCATACCATGTCTATGTGGTGTGGGAGGTTAAAAATCCCTTGGGTCGGTAAAAGTGTAGGCTCGGGCTTTCTATCGACCAGCAGTGGAATGAGGAAGACCAGTCATCTATGACTGAAATTTCCCCTGCTTAAACAACTAATGGACCAACTGTGGGAGAAGGGAGGTAAGTTAGATTTGTGAAACAACGACTATTGTGAACTTACCGTGTGCAGAGTCAACCGCGTTGCTGGACACAGACGCCTACCGATCTGAGAGGCGGGGAGCCGGGGACTGCCGAGCGGGTGGGAGGGCGGGACAGGCGGACAGGCGGGCGGGGCAGGCGGACAGGCGGGCGGGGCAGGCGGACAGGCGGGCGGGGCAGGCGGACAGGCGGGCGGGAGGGAGGACAGGAAGGGGCGGGAAGAAGACCCCGAATGAACCGAGCAATGCGGGCCCAACAGGTAGCAGCGGGACGACACCACTCTCCAAGCACAGGTTCCCAAGCCTGTTTGCTGCCTTATCCTATCTATACTAGTATACATAGGGCTTACCCCCCCCCCCCCCCCCCCCCCCACCCCCGAACGCTGGAATGGCGCACACTCCCCACTCGCATGTTGTGTGTGTGTGTGTGTGGTTTGGGTGGCTGCTAAACTATGACTATAGGTTCCGTGTGCTCTGCTACGGAGTTGTAGTTGAGAGGTGTTAACAACACCAACATAGCTCAGGTGGTAGAGTGTCCACCTGTGAAGGTGTGGGTCAATCCGAGCGATCCTGCTCAGTGGACACATTTGCAGTTTTGGCTATTTTCCATTTCAACCAGAGGTCCCCAACTGGTTCGTCAAAGGATGTGGTATGTGCTGTCCTGTCTGTGGGAAAGTGCATATAAAAGACCCCTTGCTGCTTATCGGAAAGAGTAGCCTATGTGGCGGCAGCGGGTTTCCTCCAAGGAAATATGTCAGAATGACCATATGTTAGACGTCCAATAGCCAATGATAAAAATCAATGTGCTCTAGAGGTGACATGAAATAAAACAAACTTTCTGTTAACAACATGTCATTTTACATACCCCGACTACCAATAGTACCATCCCACCCGCCAACCCCATGGGCGTAATCGGTTAACACGACCCGAGCGATTTGGGTCACCCGAGTTGCTAGAATTTCAAATCGAACACCACGAGTGGAGTTGACAAAACCAAGTGCCATGTGAAAAACAACCCGACCCCAGTAACCCACCTATTGGTTCGCGTTTGCTAGGAATGATGATGTCACATTTGTGCTGGTACCATCCTGCAGGATAATATCTATCAGTACCACTCCTACATGTTTTTTGTTGGTGATAACAGTTAACACAGATTAATGAAATGGAAATATAACTAAACTATGCAATGATAAAATACTTTAAGTGGTGTTCTCTGTGGCGTAGTGGTTAGAGTGTCTTAATTTTTACTAGGTCGGACTCCTAATCTGAAGGTCGGTGGTTTGATTCCCCCGTGCCCCCATCTCTGCTAATTTGGATTTCCACCGCTGTGTATAACTTACAGCGTCATCAAAGGCCAGTTGCTCTCATACCATGTCTATGTGGTGTGGGCGGTTAAAAATCCCTTGGGTCGGTAAAAGTGTAGGCTCGGGTTTTCTATCGACAAACTGTCTAATGGTGAAAACAAGCCTATTCAGGCTTATCCATGATAGGCAGTATAAATCTTCAACAACAACAACAAAATCCTATTTGCTGTAGTTATATCGGTTATTAAATGAAATAAAAAAAGGTTTTGGATTGAGCCACCATTTTGTCCACCCCGAGCATGGAGAAGCGATTTCGATTATTCGACCCGAATCTGTAGGATGTGCGCATGCGCCAAAAAGTGAGTCAGGTGGCCCGAGTTGATTAATCGATTACGCCCCACATGACGCGGTGGCCGAAGCGGTAGAGAGAAGGTTTTCGTGCGGATGGTTGGTTGTTGGAGCGTTACGTCCTGGCAACATCTAAGGTCATATCCGGATGGGTACCAACTTGTGACAGTGTGAACTCATGGTGACTTTCTAGTTCTGCCCCACTGGGATACCAGGCCGCCAGCAACATCGCCTGATATCCCATTGAGTCACATTATCCTGACACTGAGTGAAAGGTTGGGAGTTCAATTCCAGATCGAGTCAAACCAATAACTTACAAAATTGATACTTGTCGCTTCCTAGCCTGGTGTCCGGCATTAATAGGATAGGGCAAGGACTGGTTAGCTCAGTGTCACTGTCAGGAAAATGTGACTGAGTGGGATATTGGGTCATGGTGCTGGCAGTGTGCTTTCCCAGTGGGGCAGCACTATAACATTGCCATGAGTGTGCACTGTCACAAGTTGGCACCCGTCGTGATATGACCTTAGATGTTGCCAGGATGTAAAACTCCAACAACCATCCAACCAGGGCAACAGTGGTCTGGATGCAGAGTTGTCCGTTGAAAACAGACACAACTCTATTCCCACTGACAACCTACTCACCACCGTTACCATGACGTCACTGCTCCATTAAGCCCCTGTCACACTTCACCGGATCGAGCAAACGGATTGAAATGGAACAAATTCCGTTGATATCTGGCAAAGTCTGGTTTCTGTCCATTGCATATACGTCGATATCCGTTGATATCCAGCCCGATCCATTACAACTTTTGAGCATGCACAAAACTTGTAATGGATTGTGCCAGACTGACGTATGCGGTTATTAATGTTAGCGTCCATTCCCCGTCCATTCCCCATCCGTTCCTGTCTGTTACCGGTCTGTTCCCGTCCATTACCGTCTGTTACCGTTCGTTCCCGTTCATTCCTGTCCGTTCCTCTCCGTTCCTGTCCGTTACATATCCATTACACATCCGTTGTCATTCGTTATATTTCTTTTTGTATACTGAATTGTCCGTTGATTGTTAGATACGTTATCAACCATTACCGTCTGTTACCGTCCGTTACTATCTGTTACCGTCTGTTACCCATCCGTTACCATCTGTCAGTCATCCCTTACTGTCCGTTACATAATCGATACATTTCAAGTCCGAATCACACCGGATTAGAATATTTGTGTCCGGGTCTGTCTGTATCCTCAATCCGGTAAAGTGTGACAGGGCCTTTACTGTTAACACCATTCACTGCACTCATCCAGGCATCTATATACCAGACGGGATGACCGAATGAGTTAGAGCATCTGTCTCCTGTCCTGGTAGATCGTGGGATCATGGGTTCGAACCCTGGTCGAGTCAAACCAATGACTTAAAAATTGATACTTGTCGCTTCCTAGCCAGGCACTCAGCATTATTAAGATAGGCAAGGAGCAGTGGAATGAGGAAGACCAATCGTCCGTGATTAAAATTTCTCCTGCTTAAACAACTAATGTACCAACAACAACAAAAATGACGCAACATTTTGACTTTGGGAAAGTTTCAACTGTGAGCACTTGGTCTACCCCATTTCACTTCACCTAGCTCTATTCTTACAATGGCGAATGCCAGGGTAAGTGGCGACAAATGTACATTTTAAAGTTGTGTTTGTTTGTTTGTTTATTGTTGGTTTACGTCCTGGCAACATTTAAGGTCATATCATGATTGGCACCGACTTGTGACACTTGTGCGCACTCATGGCGACTTTATAGTGCTGCCCCACTGGGATACCAGGCCACCAGCACCATGACCTGATATCCCACTCAGTCACATTATCCTGACACTGAGCCAACCAGTCATTGCCCTATCCTAATAATGCCGAGCACCTGGCTAGGAAGCAACAAGTATAAATTTGTAAGTCATTGGTTTGACTCGACCAGGGTTCGAACCCACGATCCCACGGTCTACCAACATGGGAGAAGGACGCTCTAACTCATTCGGACTCTGGTCGCACATTTTAAAGTAATTAATTACCGGGCACGGTGGCCGAATCGGTAGAACGCAGACCTCCAGTGTCGAAAGTCGGGAGTTCAATTCCCAGTTGAGTCAAACCAATGAATTACACAATTGATACTTGTCAATTCCTAGCTTGGCTCTCGACATTAATAGGATAGTCCAAGGACTGGTTAGTTCAGTGTCAGAATAAGTTGACTGAGTAGGATATCGGGTCATGGTGATGGTGGCGTACCTCCTAGTCGGGCAGCACTATAAAGTCCCCATGAATAGGATGTGGTGATTGTTGCATCGCACACAGTATGTCATGATATAAATTCCAGACTGAGTCAAAACAATGGCTTCCAAAATTGATACTTGTCGCAACCTTTCCACGTACATGGCATTACTAGAATGATATCACGGACTGTGTGGCTCGAGTGTCAACCTAATGTGACTGAGTGGGATATCGTGGCATGGTTTTTGGATTTTTCCATCCTGGCAACATCTAAGGTCATATCAGGGAGGGTACCAACTTGTGACAGTGCACACTTCTGGTGACTTTATAGTGCTACCCCACTGGGAAATAAGGCCACCAGCACCATGACCCAATATTCCACTCAGTTACATTATCCTGACCCGGAGCTAACCAGTCCTTGCCCTATCCTATTAATGCTGAACGGCAAGCAAGGAAGTGACAACTATAAATTTTGTAAGTCATTCCTGGCATGGTACCCCAGTTAGAGCAGCACTATAATGTCACAATGAGTGTGCACCGTCACAAGTCGGTATCCGTCCTGATATGATATGTTATTCAGTGTTAATAGGGTGTAAGACCCCAATAACCCAAACCAACCGCACTGCATTCAGTGCGAAGGCGGCCTTCCACCTGGTTTGTCAGTAACTGTGTGGACAATAGTTACAAAGGGCGATCAATGATAGCTTTGGTGTCACGTTTTACCAAGAGCTAACCGTAACCGGCCATATCGTGAAAATTCAGCGACTTAATTACAACAACAACATTTTTTATTTTTTATTTTTTGGTACATTAGTTGTTTAAGCAGGGGACATTTCAGTTCCAGACGACTGGTCTTCCTCATTCCACTGCTCCTTGCCCTATCCTAGTAATGCAAACCGTCTGGCTAGGAAGCGACAAGTATACATTTTTAAGTCATTGGTTTGACTCGACCAGGATTCGAACCCACAATCCCTCGATCTACCAACACGGGAGATGGACGCTCTAACTCTTTCGGCCATCCCGTCTAGACCAACCGAACAAAAGTGTTCAATTAGATGTTGCCAATGACTTACACAATTGATACTTTTCAATTCCTAGCGACATTATAGTGCTGATCCAACTGGGGTACCATGCCAGGAATGACTTACAACATTGATACTTGTCACTTCCTTGCTTGGCATTAATAGGATAGGGCAAGGACTGGTTAGCTCCAGGTCAGGATAATGACAGAGCATTACTAGCTCAGTACTATTCTTTATGTAGGCCCCCACTCATACATCTTGACTTACTAACACAAAAATACCCCAACTATCACTCAAAGCTTACTGCATTCAAAACAACATAATAAATAAAAGAGTGTCTGATCACTTGAACTGAGACTAAGTAATTAACAGTATTATTATGTATTGAATTTGAAATCCTAAATCAACAACTAAAACGTCCATGTAAAATGTAAAATGATTTGATGTCCCTCATACTCATTACTTATTGCATCGTGTACACTTTAATTGCAGAATTTACCTCATACTTCAATTTACTATAGAAACCATCTAATAATTGTTGTGTAAATACCTATGTACCTGTAACACTTACGGTCGGAAGACCATTTCTATGGCACTGACAACATAATATATATGAATAAAATTCATTTACCCAACTAAAAGAAAATAATAATACAATGTGCTTAATAAGTTGGCCCTATGTTGTTTCGGTAACTTTTGCGTGACAAAGAGAAGTGTTGATGGTGAGTTTTATTTTTCTGGCAATTCGCCTTGTGCAGCTGATCAATCACAGTAGCCTATTGTTTGCAACTGGTTTAGCTGGTTGGTTGTTGGAGCTTTACGTCCTGACACCATCTAAGGTCATATCAGGATGGGTACCGACTTGTGACAATGCACACTCATGATGACTTTATAGTCCTGCCCCACTGGGAGACCAGACCGCCAGCACCATGACCTGCTATCCCACTCAGTCACATTATCCTGACACTGAGCTAACCAGTCGTGCCTGGTTTAGTTTTTGGAAACTGTCGCTGAATACAAAGTTGACCGGAGGGTTATGTGTGTTCAAGGTAAAATATTGGTCATGTGATTTTATGACATGTTCCTTATATGACTGTCTATATGTCAACCGGACGTGGTGGCAAAATAACAACTGAAAACCAAGGAACCAATATCTGGAACTCAATACCAGTAGAAATTAGAAACCTTAAAACTATATTATTGTATGCTCCATTCACAATAACAAGACAAGATATTTGACATAATATAGTTGGATGAGTAATTCCTCTGGCTGGTACCTCTAAAGGCCCCCTCCGTTTATTCAAGAAGCAAATTTCCTGCCGATTGGAGGCAGATACTGTTGCGGGCATCCGCATTTGAAACCAAGTTGAAGCTATCTCAATGCATACTAAATCAATTACCAGCAAAGAATAACAACTGAAAACCAAGGAACCAATATCTGGAACTCAATACCAGTAGAAATTAGAAACCTTAAAACTATATTATTGTATGCTCCATTCACAATAACAAGACAAGACATTTGACATAATATAGTTGGATGAGTAATTCCTCTGGCTGGTACCTCTAAAGGCCCCCTCCGTTTATTCATGAAGCAAATTTCCTGCCGATTGGAGGCAGATACTGTTGCGGGCATCCGCATTTGAAACCAAGTTGAAGCTATCTCAACATGCTCAATGCATACTAAATCAATTACCAGCAAAGAATAACAACTGAAAACCAAGGAACCAATATCTGGAACTCAATACCAGTAGAAATTAGAAACCTTAAAACTATATTATTGTATGCTCCATTCACAATAACAAGACAAGACATTTGACATAATATAGTTGGATGAGTAATTCCTCTGGCTGGTACCTCTAAAGGCCCCCTCCGTTTATTCATGAAGCAAATTTCCTGCCGATTGGAGGCAGATACTGTTGCGGGCATCCGCATTTGAAACCAAGTTGAAGCTATCTCAATGCATACTAAATCAATTACCAGCAAAGAATATATATAATAAGACATAATTTAATATATATAATAAGACATAATAGTCGCATAATTTAAAATATCAAGTGGCTATGGCAAAGAACATAACATTTACCCCTATTAACATACATGCAAAATAACTACTGATACTGCAATGTAAGTACATGAGTCCATGAGACAATATACATATAATATTCCTATCATTACTTAGTTGTTTACTAACTGTTAAGAGACGCATCAGTATCTCATCATAATCATTAGTTAAAAATGTAGCTTAAGTTTAATCATGTGTTATTGTCATCACTTGTTCATTCACATCATGGAGACCAGCTAGATAAGCATCGCTTTTATGGATCCTTTCTGTCTGTAAGGAATTTGTATGCATTTATTGTATCACCTCAATTTAATGTAAACATACCTTGCAGAGAGTTAAAATAAAAGAATTGATTGACTGGTTCGCTCAGTGTCAGGATAATGTGACCGAGTGGGATATCAGGTCATGGTGCTGGCAGACTGTTCTCCCAGTGGCGTGGTACGATAAAGTCATCATCAGTGTGCACTGTCACGAAGTCGGTGCCCCTCCTGATATGACCTTAGATGTTGCCAGGACGTAAAACTCCAACAACCAACCAAGTTATAACAATGCCAAACACAGTCATCGGCTAGGTGCGGCGTGGCGCCATCTACTGTATAATTACATATCTGTGTCACGCGCAAAGTTCGCCCACCTATTTCACCAGTTCACCAACTTCTGTTCTCACCCATTTGACTGATTTTGTGTTAATCACACTTCTCAATTACCTTTCCCCCAACTCTCAGATCCCTTGCTTCTCGACTTCTAATTACATTGTCTAAGAGGTATACCAGCCTCGGCACCCCCCTTATCACAAGGTCGAGTTAACCATTACGCGCCATGGTGGCGCCACCTGACGGAAACAAATGACATTAGGCGGATGTAATGGTTACTGCCACTAGTGTCAGACACGCTTAACCTTTGTTACCTCATAGAGTCCTGTAATCTTTCAGTTGAACCCTTTTTGTATTCGGCATAGGGAATTCCGGTTCCAGCTTAAAAATCACATTTTTAAAAAAACCCACCAATAGTTTGTGGGATCAATGTAGACTTACCAGACGGGATGACTGAATGAGTTGAGTGCCGGTGTGGCGGTTTCAGCTCGTTCCCGTCCTCAGCCGTGTCTCTCGCTTCTGCGCATGCGTCAGAATCTAATAAACATGGCCGTAATCGATTAACACGACCCGGGCGACTCGGGTCATCCGAATTTCAAATAGAACACGGCAAGTGGAATCGACAAATACTCGTGCCGTGTGCAAAAAAAGAATAACTTAGATTAATGAAATGGAAATATAGCTAAACGAGGCCATCATAAAATACTTTAAATCCTATTTTGCTGTACTTTTATTGGTTATTAAAAAAAAAAGAAAAAATTGTCCACCCAAGCGTATTCGATTATTCGACCCGAGTTTGTAGGATGTGCGCATGCGCCAATAAGTGGCTCGGGTGACCCGAGTTGATGCGAAATCCGCACATGCGCAGAAGCAACGGGACATGGCTGAGCACGGGAACAAGCTGAAACCGCCACACCGGTGTGGCGTGCTCAGCCGTGTCCCTAGATAAAAGATTCACCCGGTACTTGTAGTACACGGGTGAACGACAACGTAGTCTAAATACGGGCGAAAATAGCTTTAGTATGGACCAGGGAGTAGAATGTCTGCCTCCAGTATCAAATGGATATTTATATAGGCACAGAGTTGGTGAAATGGGAGAGAATGCAAAAAGACAAGATGGTGGCCGTAGATTTCACTTTTAAATCTTATTAAAGTTGCATGGTCCGATGAAATATAATTTTGTCAAAATTAAAACAACTACTTACATTTGATCCTATATATCCAACTTAGATACTGGTGTAATAGCTAATGATTTGGGACAGTGTATACAGAATAACCAGTGAATTTATAAACTCACCCCTTCAGACACTCACTTTGAAACACCCATTATGCAGGGAGGCCATTAACCAACTAGGCCAATCTCATGACCTCATTAGCCTCCCCCCAACCAAGTAGGCCTGCTGTGCAGGGCCATAGAGGGGAAGGGGAAATGAGGTGGATGTGTCTGTGTGTGTTTATGTGTCTGTGTTTCCTGGCCTGACTTTACAGAGACACAGAAACAGACATACACACAAACATACACACAGAGACAGACATACACACATACACAGACAGACATACACACATACCTACACACATAGATAGACACACACAAACAGACATGCACAGACAGCACACACAGTCACAGAAATACACACACCCAAAATACACAGACGCACAGACACACATACACCCGACCTGACTTTGCAGAGAGAGAGACACACACACAGACACATAGACAGCCACACACAGACAGAGGCAGACACACACATACATACATGCCCACACATACATACACACATACATACACAGACAGACATACACATACAGACACACACATACATACATACACAGACATACACACAGACATACACACAGACATACACACAGGCACACAGACACATATAGATAAACACACACAGACAGACATGCACATACACCACACACAGACACAGAAATACACAGACATGCACACAACTGACATACACAGACACACATACATCCGACCTGACTTTGCAGAGAGAGACACACACACACAGACAGAGACACATAGACAGACACACACACTCATAGGCAGACACACATACATACACACACATATACCCACACAGACAGACATACACAGACACACACATACATACACACACAGACACACACACAGACATACACACACATATATATACACACAGACACACACAGACAGACACACATAGATAGACACACACAGACATACATGCACAGAAACACACAGACATGCACACACAGACACAGAAACACACAGACATGCACACACCTGACATACACAGACACACATACACCCAACCTGACTTTGCAGAGAGAGAGACACACACAGACACCCGCATACAGAGGCAGATACACACACATACATTCACACACATACATACACACACAGACACACACACATAGACATACACAGACACACATACCAACCCACCCATACACATACCGACATATATATATATATATATATATATATATATATATACATACACACACAGACATACACAGACAGACAGTACACACAGACATAGAAACACACACACACATACACCCGACCTGCCTTTGCAGAGAGAGAGAGAGACACACACACAGCCAGAGAGACATAGACAGATGCACACAGAGGCAGACACACACATACATACATACACATACCTACACATAGATACACACACATACAGAGATACACAGACACATACATACATACACATACACACAGAAACAGACAGACAGAGACAGACACACACAGACACATACACTCCCACACATACACAGAAACACACAGATAGACACACACAGACATACACACACACAGATACATACATAGACAGACAAACACAAGCAGACAACACACACACATTATATTTTGTTAAAAACCCTAGTGCCATGGGCCTATGGCACTAATCCGTTCCCAGAATGTGCCCAACCCAACCAGAAATACCTACCTACAGTCCTGTAAGGTTCCAGGTCATCTCACATCACATGGTCACTGCGAGATGACCATCTGGGTCATAGCCACAGGACTTTTGACAAGCTTGTCGAAATTATTTTTGGTTCTTTCAGCTCAGATTACTTCAAAACTAATCATCTTTAATCAAAATCACTCCGGACTAATGATTAGTAGCTTGTAACGATCAATTTGATATAGTTATCTCAAAAATAAGACAAAAATTCAAAGGCCATCGGACCATGCAACTTTAAACTAGATATTATATTATATTTTTCAACTCAAAGGTAGCGGGCTAATAATAAGACAGATGTAAAGAATAATTGTTGCTTCTTACATTGGGAAATTAGGCTCTCATTTCATTGACCCATTTTTTCGACAGCTTTTACATAGGGTTGGTTTGCACCCCTACTGCAGCAGTATGGGGTGAATCTTGTATCTACCGTGTCCCGTGCTCAGCCGTGTACCTATATTCAAACTCAAGGCATTGTCAATGGTTGTAAGTCACTAACCTTATAAATTTAATATAATGTTTTTGGTAAAGATATTTTCTAAATGAGTACCAAGCGATTTGTTTCTAGGTGGTGTGGTTTTAGAGATATTTCACTTTTCCTGGATTTTCTGTATGAAGATTGCTCACCACCATTGACAATGCCTTGAGTTTGATGGTACACGCAGTGCAAAACATTAGTTTTAATCAAAATAAATAGAAATCAAGAACCCTAACGGTATAAATTTAATAGAATCATTTTGGTGAAGATGTTTTCTATATGTGTACCAAACGATTTGTTAATAGGTGATGTAGTTTTAGAGATATTTCACTTGTTCTGAATTTTCTGTATGAAAATTACTCACGACCATTGACAATGCCTTGAGTTTGAGTACAGGTACACGTCTGAGCACGGGACATGGCTGAGCACGCCACACCGGTGTCTTGTGTGGCAGGTAATGCGATTCGAACCAAATCAAAGATTCACCCCTAACCTGCCTACTCTGTGTGAAAGTACAACGAAGTTTTATGTCCTGGCAACATCTACGGTCATATCAGGACAGTGATGTGACAGTGCACACTCATCGCAACCTTTGAGTGCTGCCCCACTGGGAGACCAGACCACCAGCACCATCATGACCTGATATCCCACTCAGTCACATTATCTTGACACTGAGCCACCAGTCCTTGCCCTCTCCTAATAATGCCGAGCGCCTGGCTGGGAAGCGACAAATATACATTTTTAAGTCATTGATTTCACTTGACCAGGGTTTGAACATGTGGGTTTGAATCCGACGATCTACCAAAACCGGAGATGGACGCTCAACTCATTTGGTCATTCCATCTGATCACCTACACTGGGTAGGGGTGAATCTTTTATCTAGATTTGAACCAGTTGGGTTCATGTGGGTCAAGATGTGCATGTCCAATGGTTCCAAAGCATTGTGAATAAATAAATAAATAAATAAAGCCCATAGATTTCAAACCATAACCCAGCCAAAACTTAAAAGCGAATAAATGCATAAGTCTGAAAATAAACATGCTGGTGAATTTCAAGTGTTGCGTCTCATCTGTAGTCCTGGTGTAGTTCGCTCCAGGGCTGGGAAGGACGAGTCTAATTCCTAGTTTATAGGTTACGTGGACATGTTGTCCATTCTCTAGAAGTCCAGCTACCTAGCCCCTTCCCCCGGTCTACCTAGGGGTCCTGGGCTAACTGGTCTTTATCACACGGAGCACTCGTGTATGAAACGCCGTCCTTGGAGGTTCACTAGGAAGCCGTGCACAGCAATGAAATCGCTGCCCAGCAGTGGTCTGTCTACTGCTGCCACGGTGAACTTCCACCGGAATTGTTGGCCGTCAATGCGTAGCGCGACTGAGCGAGTACCGTAGGTGCGAATGGCGGTTTTGTTAACTGCTTGGAGGGACGGGTGTTCGTCTGGTAAGGCCCTGTCACTAGCGGTGGCAGGAATGACGCTTATGGCTGCTCCTGTGTCGACAAGGAAACGCCGCTGGGATATCGCGTCATGAGCATACAGGAGACGGCTGCAGTTGTCGCCGACCGCCAAGACCTTTACTGTCTGTCGGCTTTGGCGTTTTCCAACCACTTGCAGCCCGGTTCGCACTTCTGGGCCTTCTCCCTAAAGCGGAAGTGGTAGTAACAAAGGTCTTTTCTGATTGGCTGCTTCAGCTTTTCGATGCGCTTCAATCTCGGTGCGATGGTGGCAGCTGAGATGGTGTTGGGCTCAACGGCATGTACGATCATGTGACTCGCCCTGTGGTGTGCCATAAGCTTGTCAGCTCGACGGGCCACCTGGCGTGGGCTCTTGAAGTCTTCATCCTCCAGCATGATCCGAATGGTCCCTGGCAGGTGCTCAAGGAATATGTGTTCGAAGAGCATGCACGGGTGGTATTCGTCAACCAACGCCAGCATGTCGGTCATTAGCTCTGACGGCTGGCGGTCTCCCAATTCGCCAATTTCCATCAACTGCCGTGCGCGTTGCCTGCGGCTCGGAGTGTAGGCATCAAGGATGTGGCCCTTCAGATCCTCGTACAAATCCTCAGTGGGGGGGTCGTTGAGAGTGTCTCTTAGGCGTCTCGCGGTGTCTCGGTCTATCACTGCGACTACATGGTGGTACTTCGTGAGGTCCGCAGTTATCTTCCGCAAGGCAAACTGTGCCTCTACTTGCTTGAACCACCTCCGGGGGTCCTCAGGCCAGAATCTGGGCAGCTTCACTGCTACTGCGGCTATCGGTTCCTCGTCCCCCATGCTGGTTCGATGCGGGTATGTGGATATAACAGTTATGTTGTGTAATTACGGACTATGTGCACAACTTAAGCGTGTGCACGCGGCGATTAATGCATGATCCCGTCGTGCATAACACGCCCCACTATCCACTGCTGTTGTTTGCAAGTGTGTAGAACAATCTATCCAATGCTGGGTTGTTCCCCTGTGTGAGTGCAGAGTAGCACTGAAGCAACACATGGGGAAGAAGACCAGTGTAGTACCTGTGGGTTTACTCCAATATGGTAAATAACTCCTGGCTAGGTGTCAGGTCCTGTGTGATGTCGTCACTCAGGGTCGGGGTCACCAGTGTTGCGTCTCATCTGTAGTCCTGGTGTAGTTCGCTCCAGGGCTGGGAAGGACGAGTCTACTTCCTAGTTTATAGGTTGTGTGGAAATGTTGTCCATTCTCTAGAAGTCCAGCTACCTAGCCCCCTCCCCCGGTCTACCCAGGGGTCCTGGGCTAACTGGTCTTTATCACACGGGGCACTCGTGCACCTAAGAGTCTTGTAGGCACAGCAGGCTCGTGCCTCTAAGAGTACCTGGGGGAACCCCTGCCTCAGCCTGATTCAATACTGGGCTCTACCTAGGCCGCCACAATCTATATATTTCTGTAATTCATTTTCCTACTGCCATATCGAGAGAAAAACATCAGATCGGTAAAAACTAGATTAAATATTCACTCCTATCCAGAGAAGGGGTGAAGGACAACCTACTCATATCTAAAACTGAGCAAAAACTGATTTGGTATCAATCAACTAAATAGAGAAATTCAAATTGAGCTTCTGGTTCCCTCAGCAAGTGCTTATCTATATTGAAGTAGACCTGGTGAACTGGGAGAGAATGCAAAACACTCAAAACTGAGTACCCAGAATGCTCCCGATTTTAATGTTAGCTGGTATATAGCCTACATAGAGGTAGGTATTGACCAATTTCATATGACGTCAGCATGGCTATTTAGGTCAGTGCGCGCGCTGCTTGGCTGCAGGACAACATCCGTCACACTGCAAACTCAATGGCTATGGGAAATCATCATACAGAAAAAGTTAAATATCTTTAAAACCACAACACCTAGAAACAAACTGAGTGGAATACAGATAGAAAACATGTTTACCAAAAAGATTATATTAAATTGATATGGTTAGGGTTCTGGATTTCTATAAATTTTGAATAAAATCGACGTTTTGCACTACACGTACCGGCAAACTCAATGCATTGTCAATGGCAGTGAGCAATCTTCATACAGAAAAAGTTAATTATCTCTAAAACCACAATACCTAGAATCAAACTGATTGGATTACAGATAGAAAACATCTTTACCAAAAAGATTATATTAAATTGATACGGTTAGGGTTCTGGATTTCTATAAATTTTGAATAAAATCGACGTTTTGCACTGCGCGTACCGGTGTCGCAGTTTCAGTTCTCAACCAGACTCAGTTCTCAACATCGCTTCTGCGCATGCGTCAAAGCATCGTCTGCGCATGTGTGAGGAGCGCGGAAGCGACTTGGACAGGCACAAACAAATAGAATAAAGAATGTTGCAATGCTTCATAAGAAATTCTAAATTAATGCGTTTGTCTTTTCGGTAAACATGTTTTCTATTATGTGTACCAAGTGATTTGTTTCTACGTAGTGTGGTTCTAGAGATATTTCACTTTTTCTGTACGAAGATTGCTCGCGACCCAAAACAACAACAAATAAAAACTTGAGTTTGCCAGTGTCGCAGTTTCAGTTCTCAACTAGAAATCCACAAGCCTAACCATATCAATTTAATATAATCTTGTTGGTAAACATGTTTTCTATATGTCTACAAAGCGATTTGTTTCTAGGTGGTTTGGTTTTAGAGATATTTGACTTTTTCTGTATGAAGATTGCTCACGACCATTGACAATGCGCAGACGACGCTTTTAGATTTTGACGCATGCGCAGAAGCGATGTTGAGAACTGAGTCTGGTTGAGAACTGAAACTGCGACACCGGCAAACTGCCCGCGAAGGGTAAAATACGGCAATGCTATGTCTATGTGGAGCATTTATTTTTGTAAAATAAATTTAAAAGCTTTCATTGGATCGATTAAAAATATCTTAATGCGCGATTGAAGAGGAAGATCTGAAGTATTTAATGTAACCTAAGAGCAATTTACGCTGAAAGTATTAAAAACAGAGATAATAGTGAAAGTTGGGGTATTCTGAGTGTCAGTGCCAGTGCATTGTCAATGGCCGTGAGCAATCTTCATACAGAAAAAGTGAAATATCTCTAAAACTACAGCACTTAGAAACAAACTGCTTGGTACACATATAGAAAACATATTCAACGAATAGATTATATTAAATTTATACGGTTAGGGTTGTGCATTTCTATTAACTTTTAATAAAATAAACGTTTTGCATGGCACGTACTGGCAAACTCAGTGGCAGTGTGCATTCGTTCTGCAGCCGAGCTGCGTGCGCATACACAATGTTTACAAACATTGAAATAGGTCTATAGGTGAAGAACATAATTATTATATTGGTTCTTAAATTAAGAATCGATGTGCTCATTTCAGTTACCGTTCGCCACTTTTCTAATGGTTTATTCGTTACCTCTACTCTGGGTAGGGGTGAATCTTTTATCTAGGTAAACACATGTTTTTTGGACAGGTTAGCAATAATATCTAATGCTGCTATTCTGAGCTCACTCTGGTTTTATCACTCACTGTGTGTGCCAGGGTAATGCTATATATGGTTTTGCCACTGTGTGTGTATATTCAATGCTTCCAAAACATTGTGACTGAATGAATTAATATAAATTAAATAAATAAATAAATAATTAATAAGTGCCACGGGACCCTAACTGTAACCTAGCTACTACTAATAATATTGTCGGGGGGGTGATGAAAATGGGGAATATTGCGTCTAGAGCGGGACTCGAACTCACATCTCTGCATTCCGGGCCAGTGTGCTAACCATTACACCACCCAGGCTCCCTGATATCACCACACTACCCACGCCTACCAGTGTATGTAGTTACTTGCCTGAGAGGTCATTGCAGACCACTACACTCGTCCCCCTAGAATTGTAAGTCTTTAATGAGGCCAGCTATCCGCCGCGTGGAAAACAAACAAACTCGGAAATAGTTCAGATTTGTGCCACTTGGGGCATAATCGATTAATCGGCCTGGTCACCCGAGCCACTTTTTGGCGCATGCGCACATCCTGCCGATTCAGCGACAGCGGCGATTTGGTTAGTTTACATTCGTCGATTCGACAATATTAATAGCGAATGGTAGACAGGAAGTGTGAACACTTATTTGTCTTCTTAATATCGCCGCCAATGCGGCGGCGGCGTTAATATCAGTTCGATTTTAGGGTTAATTTCATGAAATTTCACTTATTGTGTATGTAATTCTGTTAAATATGATAGCGATATTGTCAAATAGCGGTGCTCACCGGTAACAGGCTCAGCAAATCCTTGTTGCCGGCGAGCACCGCAATTTCAGCCAATCACAGCGCAGCTTTTCCATTGCAAATGGCCGCTGCCTATGGGGGCGGCCATTTTGAAGACAACAAACTGCCTTTGCAGTTCAGACTAGCAGGGCCCTGGTCCCCTACTCTCCCCACACATACTTGGTTCATTTAAACATAAAAACTAAACAAGGTTGTGCTTGGAGAGCATTTGTCGGAGTACGCGCAGTGTCCCAGCGAGCTATAGCTGGTCCCTTTAAATGCTTACAATTACATACATACATACACAGGGTAGGTTCAACAACCATACAGTGCATAGCTTGTACAGGATCATGGTCACGGCAACCAGTGTCATGGGGTAATGAAAATGGGAAATGTTGCGCATAGAGCGGGACTCGAGCCCACATCTCTTTGCAATCCGGGCCACTGTGCTAATCACCACACTACCCACGCCTACCTGTCTATGTGGTTACTTGCCTGAGAGCTCACTGCAGACCACTACAATATCAACTATGCTTGATGGTTATTTCTGTAAACCAGCCGATGCGCATGTGCAGGAAATCTCTGATGTAAGCAACAACACTCAACACAGGGGCGTAGCTAGACCTTTAATGATGTGCACTCCTAATTTCGGCAGGGGGTTTAGGGGGCCACTTAAGCTTAAGCTAGCGGATTTTACACATTTTAGACTTGAGTTTTCGACACTCCAGACTACTACATATGCCTACTCTCTCTCTTTATTATTTTTTAATTTAATTTTCTTTTGACAAAACGATGTGGACGTTTTGGCGTATGCGCATACGTCTAGCTATGCCCCTGCAATGTGTCTATAAAATAAAGATGAACACATGCACATTTAAGAATATTTCTTTTATTTCTTTTCACCAATATATATCTCCGGTACATTGCCTCAGTGTTGGTTAAATGTTCCGCCGGTTCTGTCGAATCAGTAACTGTATTATTCTAATGAACTATATGCACTCACACAGTAGTACTTATAATAGAATCATCTCTGTAGTCCCTACTGAAGGTGATGTCGGTAACTCCGTTTGCCTTTCATACAAAAAGAAGACAAACCATCCACATTCAATAAACACCTTGACTACATGAACCAGACAGGAGACAACGGTGCGACATGGGAAATGCATAATTTCTCTTATGAGTTGGCGATAATTCAACTGTAATAAGTCTTTGGCAAGATCATGAGATCTGTCCTAATACTTCGGCAAGACATTATGCACAAATAATCCAATGAAATACATGTAGGGCTATAGCATGACGTAGTGTCCTTGTCATTGACGTACATTCTAGCAGCAACCCCGATTATTGGCGCCTGTGTGTATTTGTTTTAAGTTTGATTACAATATGAATATGATAGTTATTATTTGTTGGAAATGTGTGTATTTTCCTCATGCAATATTACTACAATAGTAGGCACTATGATGCCTAATAATGTGCTAATTTATAGCTAGACATTAACAGTCACACTACTGCTTGCAACTGCTTGTGACTACTTTGTGACCACAACAAAGGGTTAATCTCAAAGAGGTCGCAAGTGGTTGCCAACCCCCTTGTGGCCATATTGGTCGCAAGGAGGTTGCAGCTGCTGCACAAAGACCTCCTTGCGATCAAACTGGTCGCCCAGAGATTGGCGACCATTGTCATAAGTTGTGTTGGTCACAAGGAGGTCGCCGTTGACTGTGGGTTCTTTGGTCCAAAGTGGTTGCAAGCTGTCGTGTGACTGGGATTTTAGCACCGACACACACTCTACTTACTATACGAGTTGATATCATAGACCAATCTAGATAGCGATCTCAGCTTAGTGTTAATTTATCAATATTCTAGCCCTAAATCTCTTCCATTGTGATCGACAAAGTGGGACTCACAATTTTGCCAATATGATCAGCTTAAATGAGTTCACAACAAGCATAAGACATTTCTTTGTTTACACCCGGTGTCGTGGTTTAAATTCTCAGTGGGTTTAGAGTCTACACTCGGGGTTCTGCGCATGCATCAAAATCAAACGGCATTTCATCGTATTCGATTAATCTACTCGGGGTGACCCGAGTGACTTTTTGATGCACAAATGTGACGTCATCGCTCATAGCCAACCCCAGCCAAGAGGTGGGTTACTGGGGTCAGGACTTTTTGCACACGGCACACATTTTTGTCAACTCCACTCGTGGTGTTCTATTTAAATTTCTAGCAACTCGGGTGACCTGAGTCGCCCGGGTCGTGTTAATTGAATACACACATGCGCAGAATCCTGAGCGTAGACTCTAAACCCATAGCGAATCTAAACCTTGACACCAGTATATAACAAAAAACACATAAACAAAATAGAATCATCTGTGAGTAGCAGTTAGAGGATAGTAGATGTGTTTGCTATATTATACACACAATAGATATATATATATATATTTATATATGTGTGTGTATTAGTTGTTTGTAGCAGCAATTGGTTTGGCATTCATTTGTGTTATCAGTTCGGAACGGATACGATAAAAGGTTAATGTATATATATTCATATATGCCACTCCCCTAAATATACATATATGTATATATGCTGGCAGCTCATAATATTCAACAGACTAGGAGATAATTATATATATATATATTTGTATATACATATATATACACATCATTACAATTCATGTATATATTTGAAGAGTTCAGGTGCAAAACCATGTAAACGCTCATCCAAAAATGGAGATAAACATTGGAATCAAACCGTCAACAAGTTTATTTCTTTATATTCCTACTCTTTTGGTCATTGCTCGATAGCCATGTCATCATATGAAAAGTGAAATTAGTGAGAATTACAATTATTTTCAGGCAAAAATCTTTTATTTAAACTACATTTGCGCCTGAACTCTTCATCGTATATACACGCATATATATGTATATTATATATTATATATAGTGCACCAAGGCACTTGCTTTCACACACACAACATAAAAACATAACTCATGTAAAATAAATGACATAATTAATTGGTTCCCGACGGTAACATGCATTTAAAAAAAGTATTTATATAATATCTATATTCACAACTGCATAGAAAGCTTCTTTTTAAAATTATGAATAATATAGGAATGCTTTATTGGACGATACCCGCATTTGCTCTCTCCCTTTGTATTTAAATTTGCATAATCCAATCATTTGGAGGTTGTACCATATTTTCTCCAGTTTAGGTTGTCATGTTTTAAAAGTTTACCAGCGAATGTAATATCTATTACTTTCCCATTTTAATAACATTGTCGAGGGGCGTAGGCAGAATCTATCCGAAGTATTATTTTTTCCCAATTTGAATCAAACATTTTCTTCTGGTATAACCCGTTGCAAGCCTAAAGCTTAGATTCCATATGCATGTATGCGGTAGGCAGAATGCGAATGCGAATGCAACAAGGACGCATTCACACCGATCGGTCCATTAAGCGATCCACTTTGCCATCCACACATTCGCAACCGGACATATGGAGAAGCATTTTTTGTTGCATTCGCATACCTCATATATGGAATCTTAGCTTAAAGTTGCATAGTCCGATGGTTTTGAATTTCTCTATTTTTTCTGAGATAAATATATTCGATCGATCACTACTCGTATCTACTTTGCATTAGTTCAGTTACTTTTATTTTAAATGGTAAGCTTTTGAGATATTTTGAGTGGAAACATGGAAAATTAGTTTTGGCAAGCCTGCCAAACCTCTTACACCATAGACTTCTGCATTAAAAGGTTCTGTTAAATTGACTCAGTATTGCCTTCTACGCAGAAACAAAAACATAATAAGTGCATCAGTATCTAAGTTAGATATGTAAAATCAAATCTAGACAATTGATTTGGTTTGGAAAATTTGATATTTCATTCGACTATGCAGCTTTAAGCTGAACAACACTTATCGCCAAATACCGTCCAACAGAAATACTGGAATCAGAATACTAAAACTTCAGTGTAGTCCACGTTGCCAGTCACGTTGTTTATTTAATAACACAATCAAGCTTGTCACCAGCGTCATATGCTCTTTACTAGACTCAGTGGCCGAATCGGTAGAGCGCAGGCCTCCAGTGCAGAAGGTTCGGGGTAAAATTCCCCATCGAGTCAAACCAATGACATACAAAATTTATACTTGTCGCTTCCTAGCCAGACACTCTGCATTATTAGGATAGGGCAAGGACTGATTAACTCAAGGTAAGGATAACATGACTGAGTGGGATATCAGGTCATGGTGCTGGTAGCCTGGTCTCTCACTGGGGCAGCACTATAAAGTCGCCATCAGTGCGCACTGTCACACATCTGTACCCATCCTGATATGACCTTAGATGTTGTTGCCAGGACGTAAAACTCCACCAACCAACCAATCATATGCTCTTCAAGCTGATCCTCACATAAAAGTAGTCACATATATTTGCACCACATCCTCTGCTTGGAGAGTGGCAAGATGAATCTCACGTTGACTATATACTGAATGCACTGACAATCAAAGTCAATCAATCTCCACCCATTCCGCCTGTTTTAGCACCACAAAGCGGTGCAGATATCGGTCCATATAACTAGTGGTGACTACTGATATCAACCCACACATACAGAGATTGCTAACCGTGCAACACAGCGAACATAACCCATACGGTAACTCACTACGACTAATATAGCCTAATTCACATATGTCTATGCAACTATATATTTTAACTACATATTTATATAAGGTGCATAGGTCGCATTATCAATATAACTCACAGTAAATTAAATACACAATTTGTGCTATGCATTAAGTACAGTTCTGGAAGTTCTATCAACATATTCCATCACCAGTCAATCGACAGTAACTGGAGCTTTACAAACTCTTCGAGACAGTACTTATATTAGAACTCTTTTTTTTTAGGATATATTTATATTACAGGTAAAGTAAACGGTAACTATACATATGTCTATATTTCTGTAAATATGTATCTCTGTATATTATATATATATAGTAAAACCTCCCTAAATCGACTGACCATCGGACCGAGTTTAAATGGTCCATTTAAGGAGGTGGTCGATTTAGGGAGTTTTTTCTTTTATCGTTACAATGGTATTTTATGGCTGATCGTTTGAGACCCAAATGAAGTGATTGATAGCGGGGAGTGGTTGGTCTGTGGAGGTGGTCAGTTAGAGAGGTTTTACTGTATATATATATATACTAGTCAATTCACACCACGAATGCTTAATTCACAATTCCTCTTACATCACAGTCCTTATATTAAACGTGCCCAATGCACATGGGAAACAGATACACATATTAGGTGTATTACAATAATTACTAACTTTAACCCTTGCGCAGCATGGGTTAAACCTAGGCTCCACATCAATCACTGGACTGGACCAATATTGTGTTGAACTGTCATTATACATACGAAAAGTTCAAGCACAAATCCCCATAAATGGCAATCAAAACATTTACTGAAGAAAATTGTAATTCTCACTAATTCCATGTTGGTTGTGAAGAAATGGTTATGGAGCAATGAACACAAAATAAGAAAGTAAAAAATTAACCCTTTGAGGGTTTGACTCCAATGTTTAAGTCAATTTTGGGATTCGTGTTTATGGGGATTTGCGCTTGAACTCTTCATATATTTGTCTCTGACTATGTTCAGAGACCATGTATATATCTAAGTTCTCTGCTATGTTCCGGACTCATGCACGGTCACGTTTCAATAAAGTGCTGCCATCTGGTGGAGTCCGACTGTACCATTATGCAGTAAACCATATCAGTGGCGCTATCTAATGGTGGGATTAACAACACTCGTGGTTACATGACTCAAAATGGATGCCACTCTGGTCGAAGTCACCAAAGTTAATGAAAACCATCAAAATTAATATGAAATGTGTACAGTAGGCACAAAAAACATACTATTAACAACCCATACATTGCAAAGCATCAATGGAGTATGATGATGTGCGTTGGCAGCGCCGATTAACAGAGGAGTAGTGATCAGAACGACCCTGAAACTTATCCACCGTTTGGTATTATATATAGATAACTCATCAAGCTGGTTTTGTCTGCACCTTTCTACCTCAGGGTCAGATGGAATTGTTAAGTGTTACATGCAGAGATGAAAGTAGTCTCCGGGAAAAAAAGCCGAAATGCAGATTTTCTCCCATAGGTTTAGCATTGCGGCTTTGTCAGGGAATCGCGGAAAAATACCAGAAGTCAGGTTACAACTGGCCTTGTTGTGATTGCATTATCACCCATACCAAACACTTTCTTCTTTAGATTCGATGTTCTAGCTACATCTAAGGTCATATAAGAAAGGGATTCGAACCAGCCAACTGGTGTCATATAAATCCCATTTTAAACAATTTTGTCTAACATTAATCTGTGAATATAAACAATCCCGGAAATCCGTGAAACCACGGAGATCTTTCATCCCTGTACATGTTTTTTTTTTCATTCTCACGCATGACTTGTTTGTTTCGGAGGGCATCGTCCTCCTTTGATAAACGGGAACTATGCATATGGACCCTGCTTCGAAGGCGTCAGATCAAACATTAATTACACCATGGACCAGATTTTGAATGCTCCACTGGTCCGTATGGGATTGACCAGACAAGTCTGCGGATAGAGTGGATCTGAAACCATATTACACTGGCTATCTACATACAGCCGATAATGTGCTCTCATGGTGACTCCACAGGGAGTGCACAATTTTTATGCTTAAAAAAAAAGATTTTATACTTTTTCTTTTTTTTTTATAGTAAAATTCAGAGTGGTTATCCAAAGTTAACTGGTGGTTGTGATGAAGAGGAACATGGCTTTACTGAGTCCAAATTCACAAAATAAAGGCGTGTCTTTACACTCTACTTCACACTAGCTTTACTGGAATTCTACTGGTAGTATGTCACTGGAATAAGGTACCGAATGTTATCAAGTTCTATACAACATATATATCTGATTATATAAGGCACAATAATGCGAGAATAACTGCAAAAAAATATAGTTATGAATCAGTACAAACGGTGTAAAATCACAGTAAATATTCAAGCAGTAATCATTTGTGTGTGTATATATATATATTATATACAAAGGCATCAGAGCAGTTAAACCATTTCGTATAGTATGAGTAATATTCTGATTTGAAGAAGAGAAAAAGCTAAGGCAGGATAATAATGCATAGACATCTGTTGGTATATAACATCAGACGTGGTATATACATATATATATACCACGATATATGTATATATAATATATATATATTCAATGAGGCACTTTACCAGTACGGTGTGAATGCCATTCACAATACTAAGATAGGACATTTCTCTCTCAGAGACCACAACTACATGACACATAAGAATAACACCAGGTTTTAACTATACCAGTGATTCGACGCAACCTAAATGTACATCACACGACTGATAGATAGCACACTAAAAATGCTAGCATTATTTTTTTATAATAGCAAGGAATCCTGTGTTAACTCATTGCGTAATCTACCCTATGGAACTGAAATCAGACAGTTGTTGTAAAAGCAGTCCAATGTGACTGACTTGCCTCTCTTTTGTTAGAGACCATTTACCTGGGGCATTATCGATACCAAAGACAATGTACAAGACACGACACACAAAGCACTTTCATATAGAAATTTCTGAAATAATCATGCAGTGGCACTATTCCACGGCAAACAAGGTGCATTGTCTTTAATCAGGTGTAGTAGTAGTGGCTTTCTTACTCAGACATAATCACACATTTTATTTACTATATTATAATATTGTTTTTATTATTAATATTAGGAGATAATACACTATAATTGTTTTACATTGTCTTTAATGGTACAGCACTCAGGGTTAGCTAGGGAACCTGTCCCCTTGTTTCATTGGCACATCAGTCAGGCTGGGCTAGGGGACCTATCCAATTATCTTGTTTGCTGTATATCAATAGTCGATAATGTTTGGAGTTTGCCAACTCCCAGCGGTGGGTGGGGTGGGGGTTGGGTGGCTGTGGAGAACACGGAAACATGGAGGTAGGCGGGTAAGAAGTGTTCAGCAATGCCCAGCAATCTGTATTGGTTACGGGGAAATTGGAGTGAGGTGAAGCAAAGACCCACCCTATGTATTAAAGTCTGCCTCATCCAACACGACAATATCGCAAACAGTTATTTCGTTAAGCATCTCACAATGGTTTCAGTAGGTATCCCAAGTGATTTTCAAAAATAGTTTTGAGTTTGATTTAATGGATTTCACCTGTTAGTATATTGAATTTGAAATAAAATGACACTTCATTTGTGAAAATCGCTCTAATATTAAAGAAGATATGGACTTTTTAGGTTGCTACTTAATTGGTCCCACCCAAAACTAAAAAGATAGCATATTTGATGGCCCCAAAAATTAAAAGTAACCACCCTATCATTCTTCCTGTGTTTTTTCCTTCAAATCCATGGCCTATACAATGAGAATAAAAAGATCCAGGGGTCTGATTTGGTTACATTTCAAGATATATCTTCAAAAATGCATGAAATAGCAATTTCCTTAATTTCACCAATTTCTAAATTTTGCTTTGGACCACTTTTGGGGGCTTGGTTGTGGAAAAAATTGGCAGCCATATTAAATTATTCTGATTTATTCCTAACCTACTGATGAGTATTGTCACTTAGATTTTTTTTCAGAACTACATATGGTTGGGAAAAGCTTTAAAAAATAGGTTTAAAATGGTCCAGAGCTCAATTTGACAAGTGATAAAATCCGGTTAAAGGAAATGCCCAACCTTGAGCAGGCTTAAAATGGTACAGAAATGCACCCGTACAAGATAATTGCATGACATTTTCACACTGTACTATCTTCAATGTGCTCTTTCTGTTTGTATTATATACAATACAATTTGATAGATGTGAATGTTTAAAAAAAAAATGTTCACACCGTGTGTGTGGGCGGTGTGTTTATGGAGCAGTCAGCCATACACTAATTAATACCAGACAACACTGGCACATTGCATAACAACTTCAGCATTCAATTATTAAGTTGAGCCAACATTTATTTTGCCTCACATTCACGCCTTCATGCCGTGCATAGCTAAGAATCACCATAAACCTTTTTTGTTGTTGGAAAAATAAATCCTTATTTTAAAGCAAAAACCTAAGTTATCCATTATTCGGTTCAGAAATGGTGGTTAATTGAAGATTTTAAGTTAAAATTTAAAATAGATGGACAAAGAATTTATTCAAGGACAAAATATGACTATATGGCCTGTAGTATTGGCAACAAAATGATACCATTGGCATGATGATGCTAGCTCTGGTGAATGGGCGCCGGAAGTTTGAAGAAGCAGTGTAAAATTTCATGCATAAGTTAGTTGAAACAAAAGGGGATTTTCTACATAAATGGACTTGACAAAGTATTGGTTTTCTTTAGCTGATCAAAGTCATATCCTAATGTGGATGGTACTATTAGAAAGAAGAAATATGAAGCTTTATTTTGCATTAGATTGTATTTCAACAACTACACACCAACAGATTGAAAATGATGAATTTTAAGGCTCCACACACAGATTATTGGTGGATTGGCCAGGCACTTGGGATACCTACTTTCAGACATACATACCATATATACTTGAATATAAGTAAACTTTGAGTATAAGTCTCGGGGTGTTTTTCAACGAAATATCTGGAATTAGGCCTAGATTTTATTTACTGACAACTTAAAGTTCATTCATACACATGCACAAATATTCAACAAGATAACAACACTACTGGTCAATCAAAAACCTTCAAAGTCAGACTCGTCATCAGACTTCTTTAGAAACGGCAGTACTTGCTCATGACTAAGAGCATTGCTGTAATATTCATCACCAGCGTCAATGTCAATATCTTCAGAGTCATCATGACTGACTGAGTCAGAGTCATCTTGCCACAAAATGTTGTTCTGGGTGGCATCCATGCTCCCTCGTGGGGTATCGCGAGCATATGATAACCTCGGAATAAGAGATTTTTTGGTGGTAAATTTCCTCGACTTATATTCGAGTATATATGGAAATAGAACTACCAGACATATGCTGTGTACAACACAGCCGAATAAAACACACATGCACACACATGTAATATATAGACCTGAACTCTTAGACCCATCTGTGTTTGGTATATATATGCACTATACTAGAAGGCGTTGGGAAGACGGGATCAAAGCAAATAACCTCACTATAAATGTTCTACAGAAAGGCAAGGTCTTGGTGTTCAAGTATGCGAATTGATATCCATAAAGTGGCGCTATACAGAATCAGTAAATCACACATAGATTGACACTTCTTTGGCATTGTTTTACATGGAATTGTCAGTAATGTCAACAGTTGCCCATCATATCACTACAACCCAACTCCTTGTTGTAACCGTAAATTAAAAAAAAAAAAAAGACACAAAAAAAACTAACTATGCATGAGACCGTTACAAATAATACTTCCAAATTACAACCCATTGCACTCTGTACATTGTACCCGCAATTCACTTGATTAGTCTCTCTACTCGTGTCTGTTCATCTACAATATCATCATTATATGTAAACATATTCATCATGCAAAGACAGTAAATAAAAGTAGCTGATCAGAGGCTATGCCACCGAGAGCTTCCTTTGGTTCTTTAAAAAAAATTAAAGAAATTTAAGTTGCATAATCCGATGGTTTTGACTGTCATTTTTCTGAGATTAATAGATTAAATTGATTGTTATAATTGAATTTAATTTGAAGTAACTTTTATTTTAAATGGCTAACTTTTGAGATATTTGAGATGCAAATGTGCCAAATTAATTTTGGCAAGCGACACCAAAACATTGGCATCATAGACTTCCAGCAGTAACAGGTTATATTTAAATTGCCTCAGTATATACCCTTTTAATTTTATGTGCCAACAAATGCTTAATAAGTGCATCAGTATCTAATTTAGATATGTAGAATCAATTCAGGGTAGGACAATAAGGACTGCCAGGTTGCCTGGGGCACCTCGGTTACTAGATAAAAGATTCACCCTGTACTCGCAGTACACGGGTGAAGGACAACGTAGTCTAAATACGGGCGAAAATAGCTTTAGTATGGGACATGAACTAGAAACTGTGGTTCCAGGATCAAATGGCTACATATATCGGCACAGAGTTGGTGAAATGGGAGAGAATGCAAAAAGACAAGATGGCGGCCACAGAACGCCACAATTTCACTTTTAAATCTTATTAAACCAGATGTTTTATTATATTTTTCAACTCAAAGGTAGCGGGTAAATATGAAGACATCTACAAAGAATAAATGTTGCTTCTTAGATTGTGAAATTAGGCTCTCATTTCATTAACCTGCTTTTTCGACCGTTTTTTATATAGGGTTGGTATTCACCCGTGTCCTACACAAGTACCGGGTGAATATTTTTATCTACTCGGTTACATGGTCGGGAAGGTGAAGTTATCAGTGACCTGCTCGAACGGGCATGTCATTATTTTTTTCTGATCTGCAGCAGCAGATTGCAGTTTCAAATGACTGAATTAGGCTTGGGGAAAGTAGGGTTACCACTCGATTGGACAAGTAGGAACAAAAGTGACCGTCCTACCCTGAATCTAGTTAGATAATTGCTTAACTTTTGAAAAGTTGATTCTTCCATCGGACTATGCATCTGTTAAAAACAATACAATCAGAGCACTTCACGCTTGAATTGCGGCACAGGCTGAAGCTTAAAGGGCTCATTGACAAGGTTCACTGATTGGGCAATGACGCTGGTCATCGGGTTAGGGGAGGGGATCGGCGTTACGTCATGCTGGCCATTGCCCATCTGGTGCTGGATGGGAGAGTTGACCTGGCCGGGGTTGTCCCGGGCTCCCGTGGCCGCCTCGCTGCCTCCTTGCTGCGGGTGCGGGGGCGGGGGGCCGCCGCCGCCGTTGCCCGGGGAAGCGGAGGCGCCTGAAAGATGCATTGGAGAGCGGTGAGCTACCGGGGTTCCGCCGTGGCTGCTCGAGGAGGAGCCGCTACTGCTGCTGCCGCAGCTGTGCGTGTATGTACGGCCAGGCTCTGGCGGCATCGTGGTCGTTGCGCCCGGGTGCAGGGTAGGGTAAGGGTGGGTGGAGTGGTCTAAGGGCGGGCTCACAGCCGCAGGGGATGCCGACAACACTTGGAATGTGCCAGCATCCATCATGGCCGCCACGCCCGGCACGTGCGCATGCGCATGCGCATCGCCGCCGGGCGTGGAGTGCGGCTGCCCGGTGGAGGATGACGCGTCGTGTTGGTGGTGCTGGTGCTGGTGGTGCTGTTGGTAGTGGTGCTGGTGGTGCTGGTGGTGGTAGTGGTCTAGCGGAGCGAGTTGCGGTGCCTGGCCCATGGCCATATGGGAGTGCATCAAAGGGGTGCTGTGTAGCTCTTGGGTGGCACCTACACCAGGTGGCGAAAGCAGTGGGGGAAAGGCACACTTAATTAGCGGAACTTAATTAGGCGAATTTCTATTTTAAACCACCCCCTCGAAAGAATCACCCTAAAAATACAACCCATCACGATATCTAATTTTACTTAGGGTTGTACTTGTAGTGTAAGTTGTTCATGCTATATATTGGGGTAACTTAATTAGGTATATTTAATTTTTAAGCCAACCTCCACACACACACCCAAAACCTACCATAAGATCTAATATTAGGTAGGGTTGTATTATAAGTTGTTCATAGTATATATTGGGGTAACTTAATTAGGTATATTTAATTTTTAAACCAACTTCCCCCCACAAACAAAACCTACCATACGATCTAGGCGACCAATGCATAATAAGTGCAAAGGTATCTAATTTAGATATGTAGAATTAAATCTAGATAATTGTTTTTGGTTTTGAAAATTTGATGCTTTATCAGACTATGCAGCTTTAACAATTAAATAACCTAAATTGAAATACCTAACAGGGATTGGGAAAGTGACTAAGTGTTCTACTTGACCAGGTTTCAAAACTACTTTCCCAATCCCAAGTCAGCCAATTGAAACTGAAATCCACTACTGCAGATCAGAAAAAGAATGACTTTCCCATACGGGCAGGTCACCGAGAACTTCACCTGCCTGACTGAATAAACTAGGTGTCCCGGTATAGCAGGAAATTGCAAACCCCCACTTGTGATTTCCTAGTAAATCACAAACCCCCAGTCCATATATGGGCATGGGGGATTTGCAATTTCCTAGAAAATCACATATCCTGCTTGGACATCGCAAACCCGCCATGTTTGGCAGTCTTAAAGTAAGCACATGTGCTTTTTGCAGGTTTATTTTGCTTTTAAAGTTCCCACAATGCACCGGCATGCTGGAATTATGAACTGGCCTATTGTAAAAATTGTATTTATGTAAGCATGATTAAGCCACATTTATTTTTATATAAAGGGGATCCCTCACAAGTTGGATTAATTGATTATTTTTTATTTCATGCCTGTCACAGCAAGGGCTATCTATAAGAAGGATAGGGGAACAGGACAATTTGTGTCAAATTTGTGTCAAAGATACTAGACTATATCATTAAGAAAAGCCTGTACAACTATCTGTATCATTACCATTTTCAGTGCATGTGCAGTCAGAATTACAAACTGGACTATCGCAAAGATGTTTTCATTAGGATTAATCCATATTGATCCTACTTGAATCCATTTTATCCACCCAAATTTGGTAGAAGTTCAGAATCAAACATATAGCTGCCATACTTCGGGTGATAAATGCTACAAAACATGGGGGCTTGCGATTTCCTGGGGGGGTTTGTGATTTCCTAATAAATCGCAAACCCTGGGGTGTGCAATTTCCAGGGGTTTGCAATTTCCTGCCACATCGGGCAACCGGGCAGTCCTTATTGTCCTACCCTGGCCTAAGCATTGTCTCGTTAAGGACGTCCTTGCTGACAGGAGAAGCTATATTTAACTATGGAATTCTTATTTAACCTACAGTACAGTGTTGTGTCTATCCTTACTACTCGTCCCCTCCAGTGACTAGTCCACGAAAAGAGTGGATCTGCCCCGGAGAACAGTGGTGAAATTGTCAACTTAAGAAGGGATGTCTTGAAAGCCTGAACCTGGTTAACTTATACTATTGAAGCCAAATATAATGATTATAAATAATAGTATCTTGTCACAATCACGATATTCTATTTCCCGGTGAAACTTGTGATAACCTTTCTTTAAATATTCCAACCTGTGTGGCGTTCTCTGTGGCGGAGTGGTTAGAGTGTCTGACTTTTTTCTAGATCAGACTCCTAATCTGAGGGTCGGCGGTTTGATTCCCCGTGCCCCCAGCTCTGCCAATTTGGATTTCCACCACTGTGTATAACTTACAGCGTCATCAAAGGCCAGTTGCTCTCATACCATGTCTATGTGGTGTGGGAGGTTAAAAATCCCTTCGGTCGGTAAAAGTGTAGGCTCGGGCTTTCTATCGACCAGCAGTGGAATGAGGAAGACCAGTCGTCTATGACTGAAATTTGCCCCGCTTAAACAACTAATGGACCAAAAAAAACAACAACAAAAAACCTTTCATTTGAAAAGCTCCTCACATATATGGTTTTATAAATACCCTAGTCACACGACTGCTTATACTGCTTGCGACCACTTTGCAACCACAAAGAAGAGTTAGCAACACAAAGAAGGGGTGGTCACATGTGGTAGCAAAGTGGTTGCCGACCTCCTTTTGCCCATTTTGATTGCAAGGAGGTGGCAGTTACTACTTTAAAAAGTGGTCACCCAGAGGGCGGCAACCATTATTTTGGTCACAAGGTGGTTGCTGGTGACTGTGGGTTCTGTGGTCCAAAGTGGTCGCAAGTGGTTCTAAGTCGTAATGTGACTGCGGCTTCAGTGGAATTCTTAATCAAACGTAAGCATTTAAACCTAATATATATTATCTTACTTCCAAACATGACTAAATAAGGTGCTGTGGAAAATTATTAAACGAGGATGCTTTCACACACATGCCTAAATGAGTTGCTCATAGAGATAGCAGTTAATGTCCCAAGCGCAAACTGAATTATAACCAATCAACAATTTCAGTCATATTGGGTTTCCGCACCACATAGGCTGGTGACCACGCAACAATACAATAGGCAATGGACATCCTGATACAGGCTTATAGCCTATCACTATTACAAATCTGTAATGCTACGATGGAAGGGATTACTTGATTAATAATGCTACAGCATTTGTTGCTCTACCAATGTTAAAGATGTTGATGGATTTACTATTATTTAGTTGCCTGAGTGTTAGATATATGTAGTTATGTAGTTCCTATCTTGTTGTAGATAGTACCATTGTTCATGATGGTCTACCAACATGGATAATTTACATGTGTACGAGGAGCCCTGCCCTCCCTCCCCTACGACCCCCTCTCCCCCTGCACCACTACCCACTCCTCCTCACCCCTACCCTACCCGACAGCCACCCCCACTCCCTCTCCCCCCACCCCTCTACCCCGACAGTGGCGCCATCTGAACTAGACTTCACAAACTAAAAACCCTGCCGGAGACAGCCAAAACTACTAGGCGAGACTCTGACGTCACGATCTCGCCTTGCGAGACCCACAGCCTGCCTGGCCTATATAAACAAGCAGCTCACTGCTCCTGGCACTACCAACCGGGCAGTCAGATGATCAACACCAGGCCACCGCAACTCAGCCGCCCACCCAACCCATCAAACGAACAGTCAAAATGGAAGGGTTGAGGGCCTGAGTCGAACTTTACCTAAAACCATATTGATCTGATATTACCTACTTGCTTTTTACATGTCTTTGATTCAATCAAATTTCCATAACATGGGCTCCTCGTTCGCGTGATTAATTGCATTCCTCATCCTTGAAAATGTAGAATTAGCCACCATAATCAAGATTCTAGGTGGTCTAGAACCTGAGATACTGGTAAAATAACAACCAAGGTCGGTCATTTTGTAAAATGGCCGCCATTATGGCCATGGGACAAATCTGCGATGGCCCTATAGCTAAAAACTTCCTCAAGGCATGCTGTAATGGTGTGCCAAATCTCATGCTTGTATCGTAAAAGGCACAATTATTCACATATCTCCCGGACTATATAGCAGTAGATAAACAATATGGCGCTGCATTGACAACAGTTTGTAACACTCGTTCCCATCCTGCGAGATCTCTCTCAGTTCTATTTGAGGGAGGAATCCAATTCTGAATAAGTCTTCACAATTGTCTGACTTCTTTCTTCTTTTCTGAAATGGTGCTGAGTTACATTATTTAAAGTTGTGGAGTTTAAAAATATAAAAATATTGTGTTCAATTTCTTGTTGGTCTAAAACCAATGATTGGGATAAAAGTAATGCATGAACTAAATGTGAACTTAGGTTGTATCGGATATGGGTTCCATTTATAAATTAAATAGACTACATCGCCATTCCAGCGGCATGGTGCATTGTGGGATGCATCAAAGCAAAACAAACCCGCGAGAAGCACATGCCACATGCTAATACATTGGGTGCAGCTATGAAATGTGCTAGTTTCAGCTCATCTCAGCTCTTTTGAAACATGGAACACTAACTAAAAAAATATATATAATAAATTAAGCTATTAATCTTTTATCCAGCATTGCATTTACATCAATATAATCAGCACATCTTATGGCATCTGCATTTAGATTTAGACAAATATGGGCACTCAGACTATTGTTAGAGCCATAGCCAGAGTCAGTTTTATTTATTTTATTCATGTTTTTATTTATATCCTATGGTTAATGACATATGTACAAATAGAAAATGGGTAGTGCTAATCAGATATTGGTTATATATTTCTATGAAACAAGTTTTTGTTGACACATTTGACATTTTAATATTTAGAACAAGAATTACTTATGTCTAATCAATGGTGATGCAAACATCAGCCTGTAAAGTGACTAAAATTGTATGTTTCTTAGCTCAAAATGTTTTATTATGGAGAGTTGTGTCTTAAACATATTCATTATATTATAATAATGCATCCATCCATTCATGCTTGTGCCAAATTGTTATGTATTTTTATTAATTTTGAATCAAATCGAAGCTTTGACCTACGTGTATTGGCAAACTCAATGGCTGTACGCCTTTGCTTTGATGCCAGCGTCGTTTTCAATTTCAGCGCATGCGCAGTCGGAACAGTGATCTAGTCTATTCTCTACTTTGTATTGGCGCTGAACTAATTTCGTATTTAATAAGTAATATGGATAGCTAATTTGAATAACTATTTGCCCAATGAAAGATGTGGTATTATTATTATTAGATCTACAGTTTTTAGAAACTGGAAATAGTTAGACTTTTTGAAAGATGAGTTTGACAGTTTGTCCCAAAAATGATGCTGAGTAAGCATAATTAAATACTACTTTAGGCAAGGTCTAATTAGTTCATGCGTGGTGGCAGACTAGCAAAACAGAAGCTGATTGTACCTTGTAACTAAACATGGACCTACCGAACACCTTCATAGAGAAGAGCACTCATTGACTTATTAGTGAGTCAGTGAGTGTATATCTGTGAGTGAGTCAGTGTATGTGGAACTGAGTTCAGATGAGTCAGTCCTGGAGTCAGCGAGTCAGCCACTCCCTAAGCTTGTCATGCACAACTAGTGACTACCAAAAAACATGCCATATATGAGAATTCTTAAAAGAGATCATAATTTAGAAGTAAGACACAGTTAGTGAATGATTAAAGACAGCCGTTAATCTACCGACCCTTCCCTAATGACCTTTTGTTTGTGCGGGTTTTACATGCTAGCAACATCTCAGGTCATATCAGGACGGCTACCGACTTGTGTCATGGCAACTTTATAGTGCTGTCCCATTGGGATACGAGCCACCAACAACATGACCTAATATCTTTTTCAGTTATTATTATCCTGATACTGAGCAAATCCCTATCCTAGTAATACCGAGTAGGAGGCAATCAATTTAATAAGTCTTTGGTTTGACTCGACCAGTGACATGCTGCATGGAAACAAGACGGGATGGCCAATGAGTTGAGCGTCCGTCTCCAGTTTGGGTAGATTGTGGGATTCGAACCCACAGGTTCGAACCCTGCTCGAGTAAAGCCAATGACTTAGAAATTAATACTTGTCGCCTCCTAACCAGGCACTCAACATTATTAGGATAGGGCAAGGACTGGTTGGCTGTCTCAGGATAATGTGACTGAGTGCGATATCAGGTCAGCCGGCTCTGCCAGTGGGGCAGAATTATAAAAATCGCCATGAGTGCGCACTGTCACAAGTCGCTACCCATCCTGATATGACATTAGATGTTGCCAGGATGTAAAACTCCAACAGTGAATACCGCATGGAAAGTGAGCGCTCCACTCATTTGGCCATGCTGCGTCTAGATCCTTAGTGATCTAGTCAAGCAAGAGATATTCACCTCCCAGCAGCATCTCCTGGAGTAGGTTGTCGATCTTAGCCATCCCAAAGAGCTTGGCAAACTGGATCTGTTCGATCATCTGCCACGTGATGCTCTGGAGGTTGGGAAGAATCAGCAGGATCTCACCGAAGCGCCCCCTGGTGGTAGGAAGAGGAAACCGTCTAATGTCAGTGTGTACAGAGGTGAGTTGAGTGGAGTTTTATTTAAAGCTGCATAGTTCGATAAAAGCATCACATCTTTCGAAAACAAGATACTTATCTAGATTTGAACCTAGCTATCCAACTTAGATACTGGTGCACTTTTTAAATTTGCATAGTCTGATGGTTTTCAGTTTCTGTCATTTTCTGAGATAAATCTATTAGGTTGATGGTTATAATCTACTTTACTTTAGCTTGAAGTAACTTTTATTTTAAGTGGCTAACTTTTGAAAACATGCAAAATTAATTTCGGCAATAACACCAAAAATCTGACACCATAGATCTCTGCAGTAACAGGTTCTATTAAATTGCCTTAGTATTCACTTCTATGTGGCAACAAATATTTAATAACTGTGGCAGTATCTAAGTTAGATCTGCAGAATCAGATCCCTCTCACCATAACCCTAACCCTCTCACCAGCAACCACCTCTCTTATGCGACCACATTCTCTCTGCAGTAAGGGTGGTCGTATAAGACGGGGACCACTGTACTCTCCACTGCATGTTGAATAAACTGAGTGATTCATTCAATATAACCATGATATTCTTGCTCTGTGCTATATAACCTACTTAAGCGACCCACCTTGAGTCATACTGCCGATCGTTGATGTAATCCTCTAAGTTGATCTGGACCTGGTATCTCATTGCCTTAATCTTCTGACGGTCACTCAGTCCACGAGCATCTGCAATGTCAATGTGCACTAAGGAAGTTAGTGGTGTGACCTCCAGTCACAAATAGGTCAGTTGTATGTCTTAACCACTAAAAAAGCCATGTGACTATTGATGAAGATTTGCATGCACAGTCAGAGCTGAGGTAAATTGCATAATGTGAGGGTCACTCAGTCCACAAGCATCTGCAACATCAATGTGCACTAAGGACATTAGCGGTATTGCCTCCAGTCACAAATAGGTCAGTTGGATGTCTTAACCATTAGAGAAGCTTGAAGACAGTTTGTCGATAGAAAGCCTAAGCCTACACTTTTACCGACCCAGGGGATTTTTAACCTCCCACACCACATAGACATGGTATGAGAGCAACCGGCCTTTGATGATGCTGTAAGTTATACACAGTGGTGGAAATCCAAATTGGCAGAGGTGGGGGCACAGGGAAGCGAACCACTGACCTTCAGATTAGGAGTACGACCTCAAAAAAAGTCAGACGCCCTAACCACTCTGCCACAGAGAACAGCAAAGCCACGTGACTATTGATAAAGGTTTGGCGAAGCATGATGTAGCGTGTGAATGCCAAGTCAAAGCTGAGGTGTCGCTAAAATTGCATAATATGATGGTCACTCAGTCCAGGGCCATCTGCAATGTCAATGTGAACTAAGGATGTCAGCGGCATGACTTCCAGTCACAAATAGGACTATGTGGTCAGTTGTATGTCTTGACCATGAGAGCAGCCATATGACTATCGATAAAGGCTTGTGGAAGTAGGAAGTAGCCTGAGCATGCACAGGCAGCGAAGAGGTATTGTTAAAATAACATAATCCAACAGTCATTCAGTTGGCATCTGCAATGTTAATGTGTACTAAGGATGTTAGCGGTGGGACCTGCAGTCACAAATAGGACTATGTGGTCAGGTGTATGTCTTAACCATTAGAGAAGCCAGCTGACTATTGATAAACAGTTGGTGAAGACTTAAGGAAGACCAATCATCTGCGATTGAAATTTCCCCCGCTTAATCAACTAATAATGTACAGAAAAAAGAAAAGAAAAAAGAAGGACATAGCCTGTGCATGCACAGTCAGAGTAGAGGTATCGCTAACATTTTGAAGTTGTAGGCCCTATAATTAATTATGCGAGTATTATTTTAGGACGAAGGCGGGTATTATCTAAATCAGCATAATAGTAATACCCAATATATATCTAAGAGCCACTGTTTAGGCTAACATTTGTAACAACTGATTGGGATTGCAAATGTATCTACTTGTCAGCAACTGTCTTCATAAATTGTGTAGGTCAAACAACTGATCTGGGGTAGTGCTCAATGTACTCCCTTCACATCTGTTTATCTTCTGCTGTCTTCTTTTGCTCCCTACCACCCTGTCTGGTGGAGTAGCACATTACATAACACCACCCGGGCCACCGCTTGGCTGCATCCATTCGGCCCCGGGGAGCGCTACAGCACGCACACACCAGTTTTGCGCTGCTGCTCACTACTTGTCATTCAAAATTTGACCTGACACTCACTCAGTCCGCGAGCATCTGCAACGTCAATGTGCAGTAAGGAAGTTAGCGGTGTGACCTCCAGTCACAAATAGGTCAGGTGTATGTCTTAACCATTAGAGGAGCCATGTGACTATTGATGAAGATTTACATGCACAGTCAGAGCTGGGGTATTGTTAAAATTTCATAACCTGACAATCATTCAGTCTGCGGGCATCGGCAATGTCAATTTGCACGATAGATGTTAGCGGTATGACCTCCAGTAAAAAATAGGACTATGTTGTCAGTTGTATGTCTTAACCATTGGAGAAGCCATGTGACTATTGATAAAGACTTGTGGAAACAGCACGTAGCTTGTGCATGCGCAGTGAGAGCTTAGGTATCACTAACGTTCTATAATCCCTTGAATTCATAATATTTTCCAAAACAGAAACATCTACCAAGATTCGATCCTAAATTTAGATACTAGTCAGAGCCGTAGCTACAGATTAAATCAATGTAAGCACAACATTGTTCTGTACGTGCTTACAGGAAATTAAAAATATTGTTTGTTTTATTAACGACCCCCCCCCCTCAGCACATTGGTTATCGCGGGGTTAAAATATTGTAAGCACAACATAAAAAAGTGTACAGTAAAACCTCTCTAACCGACCACCTCCACAGATTGACCACTCCCCTATATTGATCGCTTTATTTGGGTCCCAACAATACTATTGTAACCATATTCTAATCCCTCGAGCCGAGCCCTACAAAGTAGTTTAATATAGAGGGCGGGTGGGTGTGGTAAAGTTTTCCTGCTACTGGGTCTGAGCTATTCAGGCAAATGATGTATATAACAGAAACGGGAGTGACGTGACGGTTTAGTTCCGGATGCATCCACCAGGAGGTGTGCCCCTGCTAGTGTGCTCATTTCTTATTTCCTTGGTAGTTCCCCTCATAAGAACATTAACGCTCGCTGGGTTGAAAATGACCATACTGATAGCATATTGCACATATCTTCAACTGGTATGCAAGCCTACATTGTTTTACATGCTCTCACTCCATACATCACCAAAGTTAGTCAATTATCATAAAACTTACTCTGGGTTGAAATAGAATATAGGTTATAATTCACGAGACGGAAAACCAAACGTTTGGATTTTTATTTTATTTTCTATTTCATTAAGTTTTGTGTTTAGTAGTTAATGGTTTGGAGAGTTCAATGTTCAGCTTTTTAGTGTTCGAGTCATTAGGTATCTGACCTTCCCCCCGCTTCCCCCAAGCTAGTTGTTTTTCAGGCTGCCCCCCACCTGGATCCCTCAACCCTACGGCTGCTGCCTGTTCCAGTGGTGTGGGTGGGTGGGTCAACGCTCGGTGTGGTGTTGGTTGCTCACCTGCTGTGGGTTAAGTGAGCTCTCTTAGGTTAGCGGGGATGCATTGGTCATGTGACCGTTGGCATTTGGCAAGAAAGAATTGGATTACTGAATCTGTGTCAAGTCAGGTTTGGGCACTACCCGCTAGGTGGCACCACCATACTTCAGCGGCCGCTGACTGGGCAGGCTCAGTGGTGGCCGTGGTGTTCTTGGTATATAACAGGGGGCGCCACAGGTGGTATCAGTGCTTCGCCTTATGAGAAAGTCGGCGGTCTCCGCCCTGAGAATTACGCCTGTTATGCGTAGCATGTGCAATTGTTAAAGTGGTGCATTTCACAAAGCGGAAATGCATTAAGGTTGCATGGTCCGATAGTTTTGAGTTTCTGTTATTTTATTTAGATAAATATATTAGGTTCATTGGTATGATCTACCTTTCTTTTGTTTAAAGCTGCATAGTTCGATGAAGCATAACATTGTCAAACCCAAACCAATTATCGACATATCTAACATAGATACTGATGCGCGTATTCAGCATTTGTTGCCACATAGAAGGGAATGCAGAACCAATTTAATAGAACCTGTTACTGCAGAAGCCTACAGTGTCAGAATGTTGACGTGCTTGCCAAAACTAATTTGACATGTTTACACTTCAACTATCTCAAAAGTTAGCCGTTTCAAATAAAAGTTAGATCAAACTAAAGCAAGGTAGATAATGACAATCAATATATTTATCTCAGAAAAATTACAAAAACCCAAAACCATCGAACTATGCAACTTTAAATTGAACTTGAAGTTCAAATCTACACCAGTTTAAGGTGGCCACGTGACACATAGCTTGAGCTTGTTCACGTGTCGCTGTCAGTTGGTTGGTGACTGTTTTTCTAGGTCAGATCAGGCCTATCTCACACTCCTTATCAATTGATAAGTGAACGCCAGTCAGTAAATCAACAGAAAACTTATCAGCGTCAGCGATAGAGAATGTATGGGCAAACCTAAAAAAAAAAGATTTAAATAAAGAACAGTATTTGCTGTCACCCGACAATGAAATTAACATTACTCGACCTTTAAACAATAGTACATATGAGCTATGTAAGTTGTATCTAGGTGCTATATAATATATATAAGTGCTATGTAAGGTTTATATATGTATTAGATAATATAGTTGGTTGGTTGTTGGAGCTATAGGCCCTGGCAACGTCTAAGGTCATATCAGGAAGGGTACCGACTTGTGACAATGTCAAGTTAATAGAGCTGTCCCCCTTGGGAATCAGGGTGGCAGCACCATGACTCAATATCCCACTCAGGCATATTATCCTGACACTGAGCTACCCAGTCCTTGCCCTATTCTATTAAAACAAAGTGCCATGCTAGGAAGCGACAAGTATTAATTAAAATGTAAGTCATTGGTTTGCCTCGACTGGGACCCAAACTCCCAATCTCCCGCATGGGAGGCCTGCACTCTACCGATTCAACCACCGCATCCGGTTAAATAACAATATATATGAGCTATATGAGGTTTATATGTGTGCTATAAGGTATATAATATATATGTGCTATATAAGGTTGATTATATTTGTGCTATGTAATATATAATATGTATGTACTATATAAGGTTGAAATATGATATATATATATATATATAAATTATATAATACAAACATGTTAGATATGTGCCATGTAATATATTACATGGCATATATATATATATATATGCCCATCTAATATATAACATAAATGATGGTGAACATAAATAATGGTGATCATATATTTGATTACAGTGCACAATTTTAATTGTTGTCCCATTCCGTATGACGTTGTCCCATTCCGTTTTGATAATTTAACTGCTGTCCCATTTGGTCGTTCATGTCCCCTGGAGCCACCTGGCGGCATTTTTCTGTAATACCACTGACTCCCTTCCCTCCCTAACCACTGAGACCGTACCACATTTAAAACATTTATTCCTCGAGTGTGTGTGTGTGGCGCGAGGGGGAGGGGGGCTTCCCACCAATTACCCCAACAGCTGGGTGGGGGGGGGGGGGGGCACCACCAATGCGCCAAGGAGGAAGCTATATACAGTATATGTTCCCCTTGCATTTATACTCGTATAATGCGTTATCCATCACATATACATATTTGCTGCATAAGCCATTATACAAGTATAATAAGGCCGGAAGCTTCCATCTGCTCCTCAGCCTTTACTCTTCCCTTAGTCATCGACTGCAGGAGCCTTGATCTAGTAATTTACTATTCCAACCTCAGATCCATTGGGGCGCCACCTATCAGTTCATGTGTCAGCTGCCTCCCCATCTGCATTCACCATACTAAATCTTATGTGCTATGTAATTTATTATGTGAATATAAATAAAGAATAGTCCCTAATGTTTTTCGCTGTCCCTGTCCAGGCACCTCTCGCTTCCCAACACCCCTTATTCTCTGCAGGCCCTGCTGTAACCGGGAATTCTGTTTCCCGTCGCCTGGGAACTGACTTCAACGGTCTCCCGGCTCTCACTTCAAACTAGATATAAAGAATATTATATATATCCACCCTCCCCTCCCCTCCCCCCCAGATCTCCACAGCCCCACTGCCCTCACTCTCACCTGGGTCGAAGAAGACGATGGCCTTGACGCAGGCAAACTCTGAGTCGTCGATCTGCACGTCGCGCATCGGCTTCACCAGCTCGTCCATGATGCGCGCCACCACGCGGGCGATCTCCAACTCGGGCGCGTTCCTCGGCACCACGAAGTCATTGCCTAGCAACAGGATGTCCTTGAGCGGCATGGAACGCCGCGCCAGACCCAGCAGGAGGTGTTCACCGGCGTGCGCGCGCAGCAAGGCCACCTGGCGGAAATAGAGAGGAGGGGGGAAGTTGGTTGGTTGTTTGAGTTTTACATGTAGTATAAATATTGTTTATACGAATATTATTTGGAATGTTGTTGGTAGCTGGTTGGTTGCTAATCTGATATAGAAATAATATTGAGAATGTCATTGGTAGCTCGTTGTTTGGTAATCTGATATACAAATATTACTGAGAATGTCGTTGGTAGCTGGTTGGTTGGTAATCTGATATACAGTAAAACCTCTCTAAATCAACCGACCATGGGACCGACTTTAAGTGGTCTATTTACAGAGGTGGTCGGTTTTTGGAGTTTTATTTAATCGGTAAAATGGTATTGTATGGGTGATTGTTTGGGACCCAAATAAAGCGATCGATATAGGAGAGTGATCGATCTGTGGAGGTGTTCGGTTAGAGAGGTTTTACTATATATACTTTGATATGGCCTATACTTCTATAAAGTTGTTAGAGCAGCGTGATGAGCCGGGTGCTAGCTGGGAAGTAAGGCAAGTATACCTGGGCCGCAGGCAACAGTCCAAAATAGTAGAGCACGGGTCAGTTGGCATTTAGAATTTTAACTTTCAATAAAGTATAGTGGGCTTTTATAAAAATGCCAGCCAGAGATATGAGCCAATTGTATTCACTGTGTTGCGTTCATTGAATTAATACTGTCCTGGTAACATCTAAGGGCATATCAGGATGGGTACTGACTTGTGACAGTGCGCACTCATGGTGACTTTTTAGTGGGGCCGCACTGGGAGACCAAGCCACCAGCACCATGACCCGAGATCCCACTCAGTCACATTATCCTGACACTGAGCTAACCAGTCCTTGTTCTATTCTAATAATGCTGAGGCTAGGGTGGGAGAAGTATCCATTTTTAAGTCATTGGTTTGACTCGAGCAGGGTTCGAATCTACCAATATTGGAGATGGACTCATTCGGCCTTGCGATCTGGTCTAGTGAGAGAGGGAGAGATACGGTACCTATCGAAGGTCAACAAACAATCATTCCTATCTGTCTAAGCAATTTCTGAGGGCAGACACTTGTAGCAAAAACTTTTCTTTGAAACATTCTTTTTTCTATGACTTGACACTGGCGCCACCAAACTACTCCACCTGCATAACTACACTGGTCCGCTGCATTACACTATAAGCAATTAAATGCGATTTGAATAAGATCAATTTGATCTCATACTTCAATTACAGAACTTACATATCACATATATTATATATATATATATATATTATGTATATCTTATGCATAGATATAGCAATTTTGTGCTACATTTGTGTCAACCATTGATAATTGTGAGTCTGATTTCTAAAAATGTGATAAAGAAAATCTTCCTGTGATACTTTCTCCAAATTTGTTGAAAATACATACAGCATTCCTGCACCTGAAGGTATTATCTTCAGGATTAGTTATGCAGGTATCAGATTCAATTAATTTTTGGGCGGGGGGAGAAATATTTGTTCTGGTAAAATAATTGACCAGTAAAATCTACATACAGTACCATTCAGGTTTAGTTATGCAGTCATCTGATTCAATTCATTTTGGGGGAGAAATGTTTGTTTTGGTTTAAGAATTGACCTTTAAAATCTACGTAGTGGCAATGTGGCTAATGGATCATGCTTATTCGCCATACTTATGCAAATCAATTATACTAGATTCATGGAAAAATATACGCTCCAATCATATCATAAATGAAGGTTCCAAAGAACAGTTTTCGCTACTTGTGGACATATTATCAAGAATCTGCCATCATAAGGTGCTTACACACATTGGACTGATTATTTGTTGACCTTTGATAGGCACCTTGCTGGTTACACCAGTATTATTGAAAAGATGCAATATTAGGATACCATTTTTCAGTTGAATTTCATACTGCGGTAATTGATAATACAGCATATAGATTATATGCCATAATATTGTAAGCTATATATACGATGATATCAAGTATATTTGTATATTGTGTACATCATGTATTTCATATATATGTATGTTGTATCCATACCATGTATGTCATCTACATATCTGCATATATTACTCATACTAGCATATATACATCACATGCATATCACATACATGAAATGTATCACATAAATCCAAAATATCATATATGTCATATATATCATATATATCATAATTATCATATAGATCATCTATATTTACTATATAATAAATGTAATAATAAAAAGTATATAATACATACAAATAATATGCATTATGTAAAAAACATAATAATTATATTAAATAATATAAATCTATTATATATTATCTCAAATTTATATCATACATATTGTATATATTGTGCATCTCGTATTTATTATATAGATAATATATATCATACATATCCTATATATAATATATATTATAGGATATGTATGATACATTTTGTGATACATTTGTGTTATTGTTAACCATTGATAATTGTGAGTCTGATTCCTGAAAATGTGATAAAGAAAATCTTTGCGTGATATTTTCTCAAAATTTGTCGAATACGCATACAGCATTCAGGTGTCTGAAGGTTTCTCAATAATGTTTCTTAAACACACTTCATAACAGAAAAAAAACCATATTATCTTAAATAGTTGTTAGAAAAAAAGAACACAAAATGCCTCAAATACAATAACAATTTTAAATAAGCTAGCAAAGGTTACATGCGTTGACGCATTCTTAGCTAATTAATTCTACAGTATTACATATTCGGGAGGCGTCCGGCAATACAATACCCACCTGATCATCCAGCGGGAGCTCGGAGAAGCAGGGAATATATTTTGCCCACTCCACGAACATTAATAACTGTTGTTTCAGCGACTCACAAATATCATTCATGGTGGCAATCTTCTTCTGGCCGAAGGTGATGGTGTGAATGGGGGAAGCGATCTGTAAGAGCGAACAGCAAGGGATCAGGGCCAGTTCACCGCGACGATAGTTACCTGGTCATCTAACGGCAGCTCACAGAAACTTGGGATATACTTGGCCCACTCGACCATTATGAGCAGTTGGTTCTTTATCGAGTCAGAAACGTCATTCAGGGTGGCAACGTTCTTCGTACCCATGTCGGCTACAGTAATGGGCGAGGAGATCTAGAACAAGAGAATCGACAGCAGGTTCAAGGTCCCTGCAGATATAAACTCGGGATGTACTTGGCCCACTTGACTATTATGAGCAGTTGGTTCTTTATCGAGTCAGAAACGTCGTTCAGGGTGGCAACATTCTTCTTACCCATGTCGGCTACAGTAATGGGCGAGGAGATCTACAACAAGAGAATCGACAGCTGGTTCAAGGTCCCTGCAGACATAAACTTGGAATGTACTTGGTCCACTCAACCATTATGAGCCGTTGGTTCTTTATCGAGTCAGAAATGTCATTCAGGGTGGCAACGTTCTTTGTACCCATGTTAGCTACAGTTATGGCTAAGGAGTTCTAGAACAAGAGAATCGACAGCTGCTTCAAGGTCCCAGCACAGAGAAACTGTGGATCTACTTGGCTCACTCGACAATTATGAGCAATTGGTCCTTTATGGAGTCTGAGATGTCATTCAGGGTGGTACAGTTCTTTGTACCCATGTCGGCTACAGTCATGGTCAAGGAGATCTAGAACAAGAGAATTGACAGCTCTTTCAAGGTCCCTGCACACGTTGTCAGTCAGCAATGACAGTTCCACCACCAACCCGCCACCTTTTTCTCTCCACTCCCCCCCCCCCCTAGCGGCAACCCACCAGACCTTCCGTCCGCCCACTCGCCCCTTTGGTCCCTACTTGATATTTCACCCCTGGGCCTTAGACAAAGAGTAGTGTAGTATTGAATCCCCCTCCCCCTCAGTTATAACTCCTCCACTCTCCAAGCATCCCCCTGATGACTTAACAATTAATACTAATTGCTTCCTCGCCAGGTGCTGGGCATTTTTAAGATAGGGCAAGGACTGGATGGCTCAGTGTCAGGATAATGTGACCGAGTGGGATATCAGGTCATGGTGCTGGTGGCCTAGTCTCCCAGTTGGGGCAGCACTATTAAGTCACCATGATTGCGCACTGTCAGACAAGTCGGTAGCCATCCTGATATGACCTTTAATGTTGCCAGGATGTAAAACTCCCACAATCAACCAACCAAGCTCATTTGTTTACAAACAGAGAGAGAATGTACAACAACTGAAAGTGATAAAACAAGGCGAACCACAAGACTATTACTGTCTAGCGGCGAAAATAAGTCATTAGACTTAACTGTTATGGGGGAATGTGCTGTGATGTCTGTGGGAAAGTGCATTAAAAGACCCTTGCTGCTTATCGGAAAGAGTAGCCTACGTGGTGGCAGCAGGTTTCCTGCAAAGAAATGTCAGAATGACCATACATTGACATCCAATAGCCAATGATAAAAAGTACTGTGCTCTAGAGGCATCGTTAAATAAAAAAAACTTTCCTTGTAACTGTTATGAGTAGCATAAATAGACCCCCCCCCCCCCAAAAAAAAGAAGCTCACTACACTGGTCCCACTGCCAATACTTACAAAGCTGATTAGAGTAGCAAGTGACTAACCTGCCGTGAGAGTATCTCGGCATTGAGTAGTGTGCTGACTGACAGAGCCCCTGACTGCCCAATGTCCTCGTAGCTGGTTCTCCGCACGCTGATCCGGTCCCGCTCATTCTGAACGGCTGCAAGCCAAGCACAAGCAGTTATGTCATGTGACAAATGCTGCCACGTCGGCTTAGAGCTGTATAGTCCGATGAAAACATCAACTTTTCATAAACCAAAGCAATTATCTAGATTTTATTCTACTTATCAAACTTAGATACTGGTGCACTTTAGTAAACACCTCTCACCACATAGAAGGGAATACTGAGTAAATTTAATAGAATCTGTTACTGCAGAAGCCTGTGCTGTCAGTGTTTTGGTGTGCTTTCCAAAAATATTTTTGCATGGTTGTGCTTCAAATATCTTAAAAAGCTAACCATTTAGAATAAAATTACTTCAAGCTATAGTAAGGTAGATTATATGGATTAACCTAATATAACCTAATATATATCTCAGAAAATATCAGAAACTCAAAAGCATCGGAGTATGCATCTTTCAAGCAAAACACTGAGCTAGATCCGATCCTAACAATGAAAACTTAGATACTGGTGTTCTTACTAAACATGTATTCCTGCATCAAAGGAATGCTAAGTCAATTGAATGAATCCTGTTACTTTTGATGCTTACGGTCGAAGAAATGCTAAGTCAATTGAATGAAACCTGTTACCTTTGATGCCTACGATCGAAGGAATGGTAAGTCAATTGAATGAATCCTGTTACTTCTGAAGCTTACGATCGAAGGAATGCTAAGTCAATTGAATGAATCCTGTCACTTCTGAAGCTTACCATCGAAGGAATGCTAAGTCAATTGAATGAATCCTGTTACTTTTGAAGGTTACGATCGAAGGAATGCTAAGCCAATTGAATGAATCCTGTTACGTTTAAAGCTTTAATGCTAAGTCGATTGAATGAATCCTGTTGCTCTTGAAGTATATCATGCCCAGCATTTCGATGTGCATGCCAAAATTAAGGTTCAAACGATAACATCTACCTATGTTTTATCCTACATATCGAATTTATATACACTATATCATCATTTCTATGGGGGAATATTAAAGCTCACACATTTTGACATGACCTACTTAAAGTTGGATAGTCTAATGAAAGCATCAAATTTGCAAAAGTAAAACCCTTATCTAGATTTTATCCTACATATTCAACTTAGATACTGGTGCAGCTATTAAGCACTTGATGCTGCATAGAAGGGCATGCTATAACAATTTAATAGCATCTGTTACTGCTGCAGCCTATGGGGTTAGAGTTTTGGCAAGCATGACAACATTTATCTAGTATGTTTTCTTTTCAAATACCTACTAAGTTTATCATTTTAAAGCATAGTTACTTCAGACTAAAGTAATGTAGATAAAAACGATCAAGCTAATAATTTATATTTATCTCCAAAAATGATCGAAACTCAAAACCATCGGACTATGCAACTATAACATAACAATGAGACAATACAGACAACTTCAACTGGTGGGCATGCGCATATTATTTTTTTATGCATTTACCCCACATATCCCCAAGTCAGTCAATGATCATAAAAACTAACTGGAACTAAATTAGAGCACTTTGCAAAACACTTTCCACCACCGACCCATCCTTTGATGACAGTGGAACAACTAACTATGTGTGTTCTCACTGTACAGCATGCTCTGGGGAAAAGGTCCTATAATATACGATTCCCACTACTAACCCTTCCCTCTGATGGCAATGCCAATAACTACTTAAAGTTGCATAGCCCGAATACGCATCACATTTTCAAAACCAAAACAATTACTTAGATTTGATTCTACATATGTAACTTTAGATACTGATGCACTTATTACGCATTTATTGCCACATAGAAGGGAGTACCGGGTCAATTTAATAGAACCTGCTACTACAGAAGCCTATGGTGTGAGATTTCTGACAGGCTTGCCAAAATTAATTTGACATGTTTGCACTTCAAATATCTCCATTGTTAGCCATTTAAAATAAAAGTTACTGGAAACTAAAGTAAGGTAAATTATAATAATCAATTTAATAAGTTTATCTCAGAGAATGACAGAAACTCCAAACCGTCGCGCTACGCAACTTTAATAGACCCTGTTACTGCAGAAGCCTATGGTAGCAGAGTGTTGGCATGCTTGCCGATATTACTTTGACATATTTGCACTTCAAATATCTCAAAAGATAACCATTTAAAAAATAAGTTCGTTCAAACTAAAGTAAGGTAGATTATAACAATTAATTTAATGTTATCTAATAAAAGAGAGAAATGTATCGCATTCGGACTAGCCAACTTTAATCATGTGGATAAACAGATCACCCTTCATACTCTGCTGAAAAGGTCTACTGTAATAATAATAATTTCCACATCAGCATTGTACAGTAAAGCCTCTCTAACCGACCATATCCACATATCGACTACTCCCCTATATTGATCGCTTTATTTGGCTCCCAATCGACCATACAATACCATTGTAACGATTTTTAAAAAAAACTCCCTAAGCCTCCCAACTCCCTAAATGGACCATTTAATGTGAGTCCCATGATCAGTCGATTTAGAGAGGTTTTACTGTACATACAACTTGATATTTATATCAGTAATGTTTGTCATGGAAAAGAAGAAACCAGAAGTACAATACTTATGAGGCGCTTTCCCCATTTAAAAATAACAATGTCAATCAGATATATTTAACTCAAAAAGTAGGAATTCCTTTTTTCAAGGCCGCAGAGCATGCAGACAGCTTTTTATGCCTCGGTCACAAATGCGTTATGGCATGCCCACCGCATCGGCCAGACCGTACAGTGACCACATGGTGAGTTATGGTCGGCGTATGGATTTTTGCTCACCGCAAGGTGTTGCGTTTTTTTAAAGTCAGAGTTATCTTAACTTCGAAAAAGCGCAATGTTGCAGGTCGCAATTCTGGCAATCCAGACTCCACAACACTGTACAATCAACTTTGTTGACATCAATGAAAAGGTTGTAAAATGAATATCAATATGGTACAAAATTCATGTTTGTGTGATCAATATTAAGAAAGTTGTGACTTTCTTTGTATATTAAATATGTGTATAAATTCAACACAAACTGCACAATTTGTGAAGAGATAAACTGCAGGCCGCAACGCCATAACATTAGCATAAACCGCAAGACTCACCGCAGACTGCAGCACCATATTGCGATTGCAGCATTTGTGACCTAGGCTCTATGTGGGGTGAGGAATGTAATTGATGCAATCGTACATTTACCTTCTTTGCGCATGCCCGCCCGGAAGCACTTCTTTAGCCGGCAGTAGCGACACTGGTTGCGCTTGTCCTTGTCTATTTGACAGTTGCGGCTGAAGCGACAGGAGTACACGTGGTTCTTGCGCACACTCCGCCGGAAGAATCCCTTACATCCGTCACAGCTCGCCGCACTGCATTGTGGGGGAATGGAGGGGGGGGAGGGTTGGAGCAAGAAGGAAACTTAGCATCAGTGATTGCTAACTAGTATATTGGCCACAGAGAATAAGGAGTGGTCGTTGGGAAAACATCCCTTTATTAATTTTCTAAAGGCCTCTTCACGATTGAGTGTAGATAAAAGGTTCACCCCTTACTTGCTGTACAGGGGTGAAAAACAACTTTGTATAAAAGCTGGCGAAGAAATTCGACATGCTGGGGATATTGAATGAGCTGATAAATTCTTAATTTAAGAAGCAACATATATTTTTCACAGACATCTTCATATTTACCAGGTACTTTTGATACGAAAAATATAATAAAACATATACTTTAAAGTACTTCAAAAGTGAAATGGTTGGCGTTCTATCGCCGCCATCTTGTCTTTTTGCACTCTCTCCCATTTCACCAAATCTGTGCCGATATAACTAGACATTTGATACTGGAGCCAGAGCTTCTACTTCCAATTCCATACTAACGCAGTTTTTGCCAGTATTTTGACTACGTTGGCATTCACCCCTACTACAAGTATGGGGTGAATCTTTGATTGAGCTTGAGTGGAGCACAGGCTGGTGTTAGTATGTAGTATCTGTGTACCACCCGGCTGGGAGAAACTTAGCTATGAAGCAATGTATGTACATGCAAGGAGAATGATCATTGAAAAAAAGTTTGTTTTATTTAACGATACCTCTAGACCACATTGATTTTTATCATCGGCTATTGGATGTCAACGATATGGTCATTCTGACAGATTTCTCTGGAGAAAACCTGCTGCCGCCACATAGGCTACTCTTTCCGATAAGCGACAAGGGATCTTTTATATATACTTTCCCACATACAGGAAGCACATACCACAACCTTTGATGAACCAGTTGAGGACCACTGGTTGGAATGGAAAATAGCCCAAACTGCAAATAGGTGCATTAAGCAGGATTCGATCAGATGACCCAAACCTTCACAGGAGGACACTCTACCACCTGTCTCTACTTAATTGCTAATGATAAGTATAAGCATTCCATGTTTATAGGGGCATAAAGAGTTATGTGATGCATAACGCATTACACAAGTATACCCATTATACAAGTATATGCATTATACAAGTATAAATGCTGGGGGAGCATATATATTTGCTACTTCCTCCATCGGCGCATTGGTGAAGTGCCTCCCCCCCAGCTGTTGGGGACCCCCCCTTGTAGCTCACACACTGGTTAAAGTTGCATAGTCCGATGAAATATCAAATTTTCATAACCAATCCAATTATCTAGATTTGATTTTACATATCTAACTTAGATACTGATGCACTTATTAAGCATTTGTTTCTGCGTAGAATGGAATACTGAGTCAATTTAACAGAATCTGTTACTGCAGAAGTCTATGGTGTCAGAGTTCTGGCAAGCTTGCCAGAACTAATTTTCCATGTTTGCACTCAAAATATCTCAAAGGTTTACCATTTAAAATAAAAGTAACTTTGAACTAATGTAAAGTAGATACTAGTGATCGATCTAATATATTTATCTCAGAAAAAATACAGAAATTCAAAATCATCAGAGATGCAACTTTAATGTGTTAAACATCCTCTATATATATATCGCCATGTGTACCTTGTTACTTGCCAGCGAAAGCGGACCAGTTCTACATACTACTACCACTACTTCACATGGCTTCCCGGCGTGATTGTTTGTTTTACGTCCTGGTAACGTCTAAGGTCATATCAGGACAGGTACCCACTTGTGACAGTGCGCATTTACAGCGGCTCTATAGTGCTGACCCACTGGGAGACCAGGCCACCAGCACAACGACGTGATATCCTACTCAGTCACATTATCCTGACACTGTGCTAACCATTCCTTGTCCTATCCTATTAATACCGAGCACCAGGCTAGGAAGCGACACATATCAATTTTATAAGTCATTGGTTTGACTCGGCTGGGATTCAAACTCCCAACCTTCCTCATGGTAAGCCTACGCTCTACCGATTCAGCCACCGCGTCCGATCCCGGCATGATAACCCTCTACCGTTACTAAGGTAACGCTAAATCAATGCCTACAATACTTTCTCACCTGCCAAAACTACTGCTGCCTTTATCTGGGTTATACCACTCAGTCACGTTATCATGACCAACCAGTATTCATATACTAATCTTATCTAATGCCGTGCATCAGATAAAGTTGGTTGTTGGTTGTTGGAGTTTTGCGTCCTGGCAACATTTAAGGTAATATCAGGACGGGTACCGACTTGTGACATTGCACACTCATGGCGGCTTTATAGTACTCCATAATAGATGCAAGTAGATTATAATGATCGAATTAAGCAATAACAACAAATTTAGCAAAAGCTATAAAAAAATAAGATCCGATTATACGAGAGGCACAGAGGTGCCACCTGGAGGGAAGGAGAGGAGTGGGGCTGTTTGGGGGCAGACCTCCAGCCCTCCAGGCCACAGACCAACCTCCAGCACCCAATTACCAATAACTATTGAACAAGGCTAGAGGAGGTTTGAAGAGATAATAGCAAAGCAGGTCAATTCTGTTCCATCATAATATCAGGTACTTAATACATATGGATGAGGATAGAATACCAAAAGCTCTCTTCTACTAAAAGCAATCAAGGTGGTCAGAAGAAACGGTTCAAGGACTGCCTTAAATACAACCGGAAGAAATGTAATGTCAACACTACAACCTGGAAAATAGTGGCCAGGGACAGGAGTTCATGGCATGCTTCTATTCGCAAAGGCACAACACAGTTTGAAACTGATCGTATATCTCAAGCTAAACAAAAGTGCCAGCAGAGAAAAGATTGTCTCCTCCATCTACCAGATACTCTGACAGCAGCTGCCGAACACAATTCCAACGTGCCACTGCACATTTCAAGCACAAATTGGACTCATCAGTCATCAACAAGTTCACAACAAATGAGTTGCTGTCGGTGTCACCACCGATGGACAACCAAGAAGAAGAAGAAGAATGAGAGACTTACCCATAGTGCTTGCCCGTCGCCCTGTCGCCGCAGATCGCGCAGAACTGGCTCATCACCTGCACACTGGGACTGACCGGCGTAGAGGAACATGGCGGCACGGACAGGGGCACCTGCTGCAGACCCTGCACAGCCGACAAGTTCATGTCCGAAGACGCCTCTGGAAGCCGAGCGAAAAGTCAAACCATGCATTATAGCGTAAATAATGAATTATTCATATATATAATGGCGGAATATTCATTATTATTTGTTTATTATTATTGCTTCCTGTTATATTGGCTTTCCTGTGTCTTCCAAACATTGTTTTTAATTATCAGTTTATTAGCCAATCGCTGGCCGCAGTGCGTGAAACTGCACCGAACAACGTGTGCGACTATACTGCCAACTGCCCTTCAGCTGGTGAGACATTCAATATTGCACTTGTTCTCCAAATTGTAATATTTTTGTTGGTACATTAGTTGCTTAAGCAGGGGAAAGTTCAATCGTGGACTATTGCTTTTCCTCATTCAATGCTCCTTGCCCTATCCTAATAATGCCGAGTGCCTGGCTAGGAAGTGACAAGTATCAAGCTAGGAAGCGACAAGTATAAATTGTTAAGTCATTCGTTTGACTCAAACCCACCACCCGACGATCTACCAAACACGGGAGATGGACTCTCTAACTCATTCGGCCATCCACAAGGGGTCTTTTATATGCAGTTTCCCACAGACAGGACAAGACATACCACATACTTTGATGAACCAGTATTGAACCACTGGTTGGATATCTCTCTGTCCAGATGCCAGTTACATAACACACATATATTTACATATATATTGGAGGGACATGGGTTGCTAAAAAGCAATCCAATCACTCATTAATAGATAGCCATGAACTCAGTGTCCCACGTACACGTTCCCAGTAGCTATCAGCACTAAGCGAACACAATCTATTTCAGCTTATCGATGACGCTCTTGAAATAATCTAGAACAGTTGAAAAAAAATGGAAAAAAAGTTAACAAAGGTAACGAAGGAGCACGGAGATAGTGAGTGGCGACGGATTAAGGGAATTATTAAAACCAATCACTCCCTTGGAGTGTCACGTGACCTGTCCCAGTTCGGCGTTATCGCGGTTCTGGGAGATGCCATGGTGTGTGTGTGTGCGAGGGGGGGGGGGGCGGGTTCTGTGAGGGGAGGTCAGTAGGTAGGCTCAAGATTGTATATCAATCTTTACAACTCAACGATGCTCTTCTTAATATAATTTCATCCCATCTTTGGACAGGCGATACCTGGTTAAGCATTACATACATTGCAGTGCACCTTGTTTCATATTACATACATCATTGTTTGTTGGTTGGAGTTTTACAGGACAGGTAGCGACTCGTGACAATGCGCACTCATTGCAATTTAATAGTGTCGATGCCCCACTCTGAAATCAGGCCATCAGGACTATAGCCCTGTTCACACGGGGCAGTTAATTCGAATCATATGAATCGACTTGCCTAGTTCGGCTCACATTTGGCGTGTGAACGCGCATCTGAGTCGATTTAGGGCTGATTTGAATCATATAATCCGGAATTTATAAACCACCTAAGGAGGTGGTTTATATGAAGCGAATTATATGATTCGACTTATATCGCCCGTGTGAACGCATCTGACTTATTTGATGCGGATTAAGGACGTAGCGCGCATGCGCAGTCGAGACCTTAGTTTGTTGACTTTCCGGTCGATCAAAAGCGCATATTACATAATTTAATTAATGAAACCGCTATCTATGCACAGATATTTTGTTCATCATTTATTTTTAGGGTTTCACTGCCCAGCAGAAGTTTTGATCGTTCCAAACAAATAAGATTCATTAAATACTTATCTAGGTCGAACGCACTCTCTAGTGGTGACGTTGCCTAATCGAAGACTGGCGCTGGTCACGCTGGGCTTGCTCATGCGCAGATATCGATTTCCGGCCCCAAGTACTGCCCGTGTGAACGGGCGCCTAATTCGACTCACCTGGTTCGATTTGTCTGATTCGCCTCACATTTTGCCCGTGTGAACACGGCTTATGACTTGATATCCCACTGCGTCACATTATCCTGACACAGAGCTAACCTATCACATAGATCATTATAAATATTATGAATATCATTAAGCCCGCCGCATACTAGCCGATTACTCTGATTGAATCAATTAATAGGGGACAGGGGCTTTATAGTGCAAATTAAATTCCAATATGTGGTTCATAGTGGGGTTGATATCGACAATCGATTCTTAATGTATTATCCTTTGGAAACCATTATATTACGGAACACCCATTAGATCACAAGCACGACTTATTTTTCGGAGGTCCAATTAATTCTGAGTAGAATCTATTATCATAACATGGAGAACCAATCATACCCATGATGATCAGTCCCCCGTTATATTTTGGAAAACCCAGTATGTGACGAGCAGGTCCTATTATATAATGGAAAACCCATTATATCATGGAAAGCCCATTATATCACGGAAAACCCATTATATATCATGGAAAACCCATTATATCATGGAAAGGCTATTATATCATGGACCACTCAGGGAGATCCGTTTATATCACAATCAATACCCATTACATCACGGACTCACAGATGCCCGTTTATATCACGAGCAGGACTCATTATATCATAGAATACCTATATTATGTCACGAGCAGGAATCAATATATCATAGAATACCTATATTATATCACGAACAGGACCCATTATATTATAGAATATCTATATTATATCACGAGCATGACCCATTATATCATAGAATACCTATATTATGTCACGAGCAGGAATCAATATATCATAGAATACCTATATTATATCACAAGCAGGACTCATTATATCATAGAATACCTATATTATATCACGAACAGGACCCATTATATTATAGAATATCTATATTATATCACGAGCATGACCCATTATATCATAGAATACCTATATTATATCACGAGCAGGACCCATTATATCATATAATACCTATTATATCACAAACTGGACCCATTAAGTCATCGCAGTACTCATTAAAAGACAGGTTCAACCCATTATATCACGAGTAGAAACCATTATTCCACAAACCGATCCTGTCATATCATGGAGGACCCATTCGTTACTTAAAGCTGCATAGTCCGATGAAGCATCAACTTTTCAAATCCAAAGCACTTACCGAGATTCGATTCTACACATCTAACTTAGATACTGATGCACTTATTAAGCATTTGTTGCCGCATAGAAGGGAACACCGAGTCAATTTAATATAACCTGTTCCTGCATAAGCCTACAATTTCACAATGTTGGCATGCTTGTCAAAATTAATTTGGCATGTTTGCACTTCAAATATTTCAAAAGTTACTCATTTAAAATATAAGTTACCTCAAAATAACAATCAATTTAATATATTTATCACTCAGAAAATGAGAGAAACTCAAAACCATCGGACAATGCAACTTTAATAGAAACTTTTAATCAGGATGATCAACGCTCGACCCACAGTCAGGCTTTGGACAGTGCGAGGGAGGCCTAAGCCCCATTCACACATGGACCTTACATCGCGTCCACTAGTTCGCCTCATCTCGTGGTGTTCTCTGTGGCGGAGTGGTTAGAGTGTCTGACTTTTTTCTAGGTCGGACGCCTAATCTGAAGGTTGGTGGTTCGATTCCCCGTGCCGCCACCTCTGCCAATTTGGATTTCCACCGCTGTGTATAACTTACAGTGTCATCAAAGGGCAGTTGCTCTCATACCATGTCTATGTGGTGTGGGAGGTTAAAAATCCCCTGGGTCGGTAAAAGTGTAGGCTTGGGCTTTCTATCGACAAACTGTCTAATGGTGAAAACAAGCCTATTCAGACTTATCCATGATAGGCAGTATAAATCTTCAAGATCTAAGTCGACTCAGATCGTGCATGTGCTCCACTAGTTCACCCCATCTAAGTCGACTCAGAACGCGCGTGTGAACACTCCGCTGAGGCGAATTAGGGCTAAGTCGACTCAACTAGTTTGTCTCATGTAGACTGTTTCATGAGGTGGATTAGATGAGGTGAACTAGTTGAGGTGACTTAAGACCCATGTGTGAACAGGGATTTAGTGTTGGGCGGGCTTTAAACAAGGTCACTGTGAGGACCTGGACTTAGTCACTTAGTGAGTGAACAAAGATTAAAGGCTAAATTCTGATTACAATTGGGAACAGATCTATTTTTAACACTCAGCTATTATGAATGGATCAGCTTCACAATATATCTGATTCTCTGTAAAAAGAATATGAATTGCTGATTTGTTATAACAATCTAGATTGTATAAGTATGAACTTTAAAGTTGCATAGTCCGCTAGTTTTGAGCTTCTGTCATTTTTCTGAGATTAACACATTACATTGAGTGTTATGATCTAGCTTTCTTTAGTTTGAAGTAACTTTTATTCTAAATGGTTAAGTTTTGAGATATTTGAAATTCAGAAGGGTATAATTAATTTTGGCAATCACACCAAAACCCTGACACCATAGGCTATGCAGTAATATATTTGATTAAATTGCCTCACTATTCCCTTCTATGTGGCAACAAGTGCTTAATAAGTATATCAGTATCTAAGTTAGATATGTAGAATCAATTCAAGATAAATGTGTGGGTTTAAAAAAAAATGTCATGCTGCATCGTACTATGCAGCTTTAATTTAATGTAACACAGGTGTCTTGACTCGATGATCACCCCCTTGGGGAAGACAACCAATAATAATATGGTGCCATATTACATGCTTCTGGTTATATAGAACTGAAGTGAACTCATATCTAAGTTATAAAATCTAAATGGAATCCAAATATAACTTAAAAATCATCGCATAGGCTTCCTATTTTGTCAAATAATCTGTAAGAATTAGAGGTATTGTAGCAGGATTTATATCTATATAGTATAGCCATAAACACATTAACCACATGTCCTATCTTGATTCTCAACCAGTTATCGAGTGGAAAACCACGTGGTAGGTAGGTGGCATTTCTTTGTAGTCCTCGCTGTATTAAGCTATAATCAATTGGTTTGTTGGTTGTTGTTTTACATCCTGGCAACTTTAAGGTCATGTCAGGATGGATACCATCTTGTGAAAGTGCGAACCCATGTTGACTACATAGTGCTGCCCTACTGGGAAATCATGCTGCCAGCACCATGACCTGATATCCCACTCAGCCACATTATCCTGACACTGAGCGAACCAGCCCCTGGCCTATCCTATTAATGCCGAGTGGCAGGCTAGGAAGCGACAAATATCAATTTTATAAGTCATTGGTTTGACTCGACCGGGAACCAAACTCCCGACGCGAGGCCCACACTCTACCCATTCGGCCACCACACTTGGTAAGCTATAATCAATCCTTCAATTCAGATATTCTTCCATACTGGTCACTTCAGATGGAGTATGCTAACCTATGTACCTGATATCGAATACATATTTGTTGCTTTAAAACAATCAAGTCAAAATTCACCATGGGCTTTCCCTTTCCCTTGTTTATGAAAATCCAGGATGCACTAGACTGAAGTGAACAAATGCAAACTCAGCTTGCATTAGTTCGATCAAATATACCAACGAAACAGATCATTGCCATCGATGTTATCCCTCTAATTAAAAAGAACAACAACAAACAAAAACTAGCTTCTTAAACAATCTAGACTACCTCAGTCTGAGATTGTGTGCTGGAAACAATGTAATTTAGCTTTACCATGGTTGAATGCATAATATATATGTGTATATATCTATTGTCATAGTCTCATTATCGCCTATAATAATCTGGATTGACCTCTCAACCTTACACCCCCATCTGTAAATGGGCTCGACCTAACTCCACACTTTTTCTTTAAGAAACGACGATTGTGTAGGGGCAATTGACCTTTACTAAACATCTAATCAAACATAAGATATATGAGACTGTCTCAAAAGGTGCTAAGCAATATGGGACAACATTTTGTCAATAGTAATGATCAACATACTATCTACTTATGCATTTGCTTAGGATAAACTGATTTGTTTTTTACATGGTGTTTCATAATCCCAATAGAATACATATTGATTTGAAGCAAATGGACAGTTCAGGCGCAAAACCCAGTAAACACCATTTAAAAGATTGAGATGAACATTGGAATTGTCATGGGGGTGATGAAAATGGGAAATATCGCGCCTAGAGCGGGACTCGAACCCACATCTCTTTGGATTCCGGGCCAGTGTGCTAACCATTACACCACCTAGGCTCCCTGGTATCAACACACTCCCCACGCCTATCTGTCTATGTGGTTACTTGCCTGAGAGGTCAGTGCAGACCACTACACTCGTCCCCCTGGAATTGTAAATCTTGTAATGCTTACAATTACATACATACAGGCAATGCACTAACACATACATACACAGGGTAGGTTCAACAACCATACAGCGCAAAGCTTGTACAGGATCCTGATCACGGCAACCAGTGTCATGGGGGTGATGAAAATGGAAAATATCACGCCTAGAGCGGGACTCAAACCCACATCTCTTTGCATTCTGGGCCAGTGTGCTAACCATTACACCACCTAGGCTCCCTGGTATCAACACACTCCCCACGCCTACCTGTCTATGTGGTTACTTGCCTGAGAGGTCAGTGCAGACCACTACAGAATCATACCTTCAAAAAAGTAATTTTTGTATATTCATATTTTTTGGTCATTGCTCTATAACCAGTTCTTCACAACCAATGTGGATTTAGGGTGAATTAAAATTACTTTCATGTAAATTTGAAATATTTAAAGCCAATTTTTAGATCGGCATTTGCAGGGTTTTGCGCCTGAACTCTTCAAATGTCCTTGTGTTTTCAGTGTAACCATTTCTGTGCTGTTTTGTGTCAATTATTAAAATGGACAACAACAAAAAGAGTTATCACCTTTTGAGACAAGCTCATATGTAATCTGGGAATTATTGGTCGGATTTCCTCAGCTTAATCAACTAATGTACCACCAAAAACCTGGCATTAAAGTAGATTATAACGCTCAACTTTATATATATTATAACGCTCAACTTAATATATTTATCCAAGAAAATGACAGAAACTGAAAACCATCTGATCATGCAACTTTAACGTTAATCGGTAAAAAATAAAAATGTAATCACAGAAATCCGGGAATTTGCGATTTTCCGCGAATTCGCGGAAATATTTAATTCCGCTGTAAATTGACTCAAACCTTGCTCCATACCCTGAAGGCTGGTCTCGGTGTGCGGAGAGGGGAGCAGTGTGTCGGCGTACACATCCTCCAGACCAGGGATGCGCATCACCCTGTCACTCTCCCCCACCGTCTGCACCAACACGTACTCCACGGTGACGCCGGTACCGGAAGCAGTTACCGGAACCGGAAGTGGCTACCGTCTGCGTCCCAGGGCCAGCCCCGGCCCTCCTCCAGGCGTGAAGAAAAGAAGGCTGGACAAGGCGGGTAGGTGGGTGGGTGAGTGGGTGGGTGATTTCCTGGAAGTTTCAGCCACACAGGTTGTGTGTGTGCACTGACGTGACTCTCTTTGGCTGGGTGTATTGGCACCAATTACTTACTCCAGGATGTGACAGGAATTATGGGTATATGCCATGTGATTCTGAGAGGACACACTCGATGGAATTGAAGGGTGGGTGGGTGGGGGGGGGGGGAGACGCAGCTGCCGTAAAGTTAGTTCCGGTTTCTTGCTTCAGGGCTGTACTTGGGCATGTACTTGTATTTCATATAGTTGCACTGTTGCACTTGTTTGGTAGGTTCCAATTGTACATCTACTTGGATTTCATCGAGTTGCACTGATTTTACTTCCAGTTGCAAAGTCTAGCTGTATTATATCTCACTACTACACTTCTAGTTTGAATATCTTCCAGTTGGAAAATCTCTAGTTTCAGTTCCCAGTTGGATTGCATATAATTGTGCCACATCTAATTCTAAAGCGTATATTTGAATTGTTCCAATTTGAACAGCTGCTAGTTGGATATTGTTTCTGGTCGTCCTAATCGTTGTGCTCCTGTTTCCTTTTGGATAGCACCCCTAGTTTTGCTGATTTTACTCGTACAGTTTGCAGTTGGATTGCATCTAATTGTACCACATCTAATTCTACAGCATCTAGTTGAATTGTCCCTAGTTGAACAACTGCTAGTTGGATATTGTTTTCGATTGTCCTACTCCTTGTAATCCTGTTTCCAATTAGATACTAGCTGTAGTTGTGCTGCTTTTACTCCTACAGATTCCAGTTGGATTGCATCTAAATGCACAAGTTCTAGTTGCACAGCAACTAGTCAAACTATCTCCAGTTGAACAGCTGCTAGTTGGATATTAGTATTATTACTTCTAGTGCCAATGCTTCTACTAGGATCTCGCCTCTGACTACGGAGTCTCCATCTGTATTACCTCTGATTGTAGAACCTCCAGGTTTATTGCATCCAGGGTTACATCAAGAGGAGATCTGACAATGCCAATAACAGCGAAAACTGCATCATCGATTGTCAGCCAGAATTATCCTCAGCACTGAATTAAGCTAGCCTTCTCTGGTGTTATATCTGGCACACAATGCACTGCGGCCACAGGTTATAAACAGGCAAGCAGTCTCCGTCTCTTCTAGCAACTGAACCTGGGGCGGGGAATTGCTGATCCGTGCAGAATCTCACCGAGTAGAACTTGGAAGAATTCCTGTCTCCATATATAGAGAAGCTAACGAGTTATATATGTGCTGTATAAGCAATTATATGAACCGATTATCAGCCTGCCTCTACACCAACTAATGACACCCCTCCACTCATCGACTGGTCAGGCCTTCTGCCTCGCCTGGTGCTTCCAGCTTGCTTCTTCCTCCTAGACTGGCTCTGTCTCACGTCTGTATCACTCGCTCCAATACTAAGAGTCCAGTCAGCGCAGATATCTTACACTTACAGCCTGATCCTGTAGGTGTCTCCAGGTGTGTAAGGTGTTGTTATTCTTATTACTATTGCAATTCAGTCTCCACTGTCGTCGCGTCCATTGGTGCCGTTATCGTCGATGCTTGTGGTTGTTGCTGACTTCTCTCTTAGTCTTACAGTGTTCACTGCAGCAAGCATTTCCCCCGGACAGACAGAGAGTGTGTGTGGAGTGAGGTTAAGTGAGCGGTCAGTCGGCATAGGCGGGACCTGTGTGTGCACTGTGCACTGTGCATGTGCATATGCTAGCTACACAGGTGTGTGTGTGCGCGAGCTACACAGGTGTGTGTGCGCGTGTGTGTCAGCCTCAGGGTGAGAGGGAGAGAGAGAGGGAGTGAGGGTGGGAGGGGGGAGCTACTGATAGCTGGCTACATCTACTTGTGCCCTCCACAATGCCATATATAGATATATTTATGTATACATATATGTATATATATCACAATATATAATTGTATGTATGTGTATAAGGATACATACTTATATATAGCGATATATAGATGTAACTCCTTGATGTTATGTATAGCTATATATAATGTTATATATATATGCATAGCGATGCACATATACATTTATATATATATTGCTGTGTACATGAATATATGTTTGTATATATATAGCGATATATATGTGCACATAGGGATATATATGTTGATATATAGTTCATGCTATATTTCTTAGTAAGAGAGTACTATACATTTGTGTGCAAAGGGTTATACATGTGGAAATTTAGCCCATGCTATATTCAAGAGTAAAATAGTTTTATATATTTGTGTAATATGCGGAAATATAGCCCATGCTATATTCACGAGTAAGAGGGTGTTATATATTTGCGTAATATGGTGATATATGTAGAAATATAGCCCATTCTATATCACTGAGTGTTCAACATGTCTGTGGTTATAGGCTTATATATGTAGATATATAGCCCATACTATATTACTGTGTTGGGCAGTGTTATATATATATATATATATATGTATATATATATATAGTTATAGGGTTATATACATATTATGTAGATATATAACTCATACCATATTACTGAGTATATAGCTCATGCTATATTACTGAATAATACAGTATTATATATGTAATAACATATATTACAATATATTCCCGTCCCTATCCGTATATATATGCTATAGAAATCCTCCCGTGCAAATGACACTTGTCCACACTCATTGCAGGAGAGATGGGCCACAGGTGTCGCCACCTGTCAAGTGTGGAGTCTTACGGAGTACAGCAATCGGTAATATCAATAATATCAGGTAATATCAATAATTAGAACAACTCCCTTTCGTATTTTATACTCGCATAATGCGTTATACATCATATATACATAATCTCTGGCAACCGGTTCATACAAGTACGAACCTGGATAGGGACCATGCAGTAAGTAGGCCTACGCGCCCTGACGCAGACCGCCAGCGCGTCTAAGTTAGAGGTCCTTACTTTATCGGGGCAATTCTCCGTGCGGAGCAGTGTGACATTGGGGCAGTGTGACAATGCTTTTCTCCTCCTTGCTCCCACCACCGGGTGCGGTGGCCTAATCGGTAGAGCGCTTGCCTCGCGTGCGGGAGATCGGGAGTTCGCTTCCCAGTCGATTCAAACCAGTGATTTATCAAATTTATACTTGTCACTTCCTAGCCTGGCGCTCTGCATTAATAGGAAAGGGCCAATACAGCTTAGCTCGGTGTCAGGATAATGTAACTGAGTAGGATATTGGGTCATAGTGCCAGCAGCCTGATATCATAGAGGGACAGCACAAAAAATCACCATGAGTGTGCGCTGCCACAAGTCTGTACTCGTCCTGATGACCTTAGATGTTGCCAGGACATAAAACTCCAACAACCATCGAACCAACCTTCGGCAGAGCAGAGGGACCCGCATCCATTGACACGGCAGCTATCGCCGCGTTCCCCCCGTGTGCCAATAAGACCTTAGATGTTGCCAGGATATAAAGCTCCAACAACCAACCTTCGGCAGAGGGACCCGCACCCTCTGACACGGCAGCCATCGCCGCCTCCCACCCCCCCTCCGCACCGATAAGCCCTTAGATGTTGCCAGGACATAAAGCTCCAACAACCAACCTTCGGCAGAGGGACCCGCACCCTCTGACACGGCAGCCATCGCCGCGTTCTCCCCGCACCGATAAGACCTTAGATGTTGCCAGGACATAAAGCTCCAACAACCAACCTGTGCCATGGGACCCGCTCCCATTGACACCACACTGCCACGGTAGCCATCGCCGCGTATTGATATGACCTTAGATGTTGCCAGGACGTAACACTCCAATAACCAACGAATCGCCGCCTACCGGCGACAGGGTGCGTAAATAACGCGCCAGGCTCGGCCATCTTAACCCCCAGATAACGGGAAGCCACTCCAGATATGACAGGCACTGCATAATCAACCATTATCAGTCGCTACACTGGTCCCGCCGTGTCAGCGTCAGGGCACTGTGAAAGGGGGAAGGGAGTGGCGCAGGGGATCCGGCGCAATCATTGCAGTGTGGCGTTATCGCCCTGCCACCTAGCGAGCGGTTGTGCAACTTGATACAAATTTTCCTCGAACTACACAATATTAATCAGTTATTGGCCGTTATGGGGCGTTTGAGTTCCGAATGCCGTTGAGATGTGCATCGGGTGAGATGACGTCAGAGTCGATGTGCATTTCACTAGCTTGATACCTCCAGTCACAGATTATGGAATGTATCAATTTATTATATGTGTTTTTTTTTGGATAAGCCTGAATAGACTTGTTTTCACCATTAGACAGTTTGTTGATAGAAAGCCCGAGCCTACACTTTTACCGACCCACACCACATAGACATGGTATGAGAGCAACTGGCCTTTGATGTCGCTGTAAATTAACCACAGCAGTGGAAATCCAAATTGGCAGAGGTGGGGGCATGAGAAATTGAACCACTGACCTTCAGATTAGGAATCTGACCTAGAACAAAAGTCAAACACTCTAACTATCCGCCACAGAGAACAACATGTGTATTATTAATTATGTAATTGTCTTGTAATTGTAATTGTTATCTACTCTTTTGGTAATTGTGCTGATATATGTCAACTAACTACTATAATTTCCAACTGCTATTTGAGGTCCTTGAGGGAGGCAGTGTGTGACTGGGAGCTGAACTGTTGCATACTAGGCAGGCTCCCGTCAGTGCTTGTCGCACTATGCCGGATTGACCAACGGAGAGAATTGTCTAGTCCGGTGGTGTTTGGGTGAGATAAGTATCAAAATGTATTAAAATGTGTCAAAATGTTGCGATATTGGATCAAAGGCCACTGGACAAACGGACATTAAACGAACATGAAACGGACATGAAATTGACATGAATGGATAGCCAACGGACGATAAGCGGACTAAGCGAAGTCAAACCGGACAAGAACCATAGACATCAATCCGGCGGCATCCGTTCCTAGTTTTGTGCATGTTCAAAACTTGTAACGGATCGGGCCTGATATCAACGGATATCAACAGAGATGCAACGGATATGTAATGGATATGCAATGGACACAAACCGGTCTTTGCTGGATATTAACGGACTTTGTTCGGTTTCTTTCCATTTCCCCAACCCGGTGATGTGTGACAGAGCGTTTCTGTTTGCCTTTTCCCCCTCCATGTGCTGCTGCCATGGCCCGCATCGAGTGATGCTGTATTTATTAAACACATTTCAGTTGTAAATCTTATTAAGCCTCCTATGTGGGAGATCTGGGCCCGTATGCATGGAGCGGTGTTAGTGGCGTGTGGTGTTAAGGCTCTAACACTGGGTAGCTATCACCGTTTATCGGCGTCGTCGAAAACGTATGCATGGCGGCCTAAACGGTGAGTGTTAGCTAAATGTGAATGTATTTATAGATTTGGGAAATCCCTCTGCATTTGTCTCCATATATTTAGCTAAAATCTATTGAATGCGATCATATTTAACAGAATTACATACGCAATAAGTGAAATTTAAGCAAATTAACCCTAAAAATGAAGCGATATTAACGCAGCAGCCGCATTTGCGCCGATATTAATAGTTATATTTTCGAATCGACGAGCGTAAAGTAAACAAATCGCTAATACACTGACGCCAATGCGTAGACGTCGGCCAGTATGGATGTCGACGTCGACGCAGCGGTCGCGACGGCGGCGATTTGTTTACTTTACGTTCGTCGATTCGAAATATAACTATTAATATCGCCGCCATTGCGGCGGTAGCCTTAATAACGCTTCAAATTTAGGGTTAAATTGGTCAAATTTCACTTATTTGGTAGCTAATTCTGTTAAATATGATCGCATTGAATACATTTTATAACTAACATCGTCTGTAAACCAGCTTTTTCTGGTTTAGCTTAACCTAGTTTAAACGCACGGTGTTAGGCCTAACACTGCTCCATGCATACCAACTTTTCGGTGCTAAACCAGAAATCCCTCCCTAAACGCGGTTTGGCTCTCTAACACTGCTCCATGCATATGGCCCCAGGAGTTTGATTCCCAGTCGAATCAAACCAATGACTTACAAAATTGATACTTGGGCATTAATAGGATAGGGCAAGGACTGGTCAACTCAGTGTCAGGATAATGCCACTGAGTGAGTTATCAAGTTATGGTGATTGTGACCTGATTTCCCAGTGGTGCAGCACTATAAATTCGCCTTTAGTGCACACTGCCACAAGTCATTACCCATCTTGATATGACCTTTCCAACAACCAAGCAACCCATCTAGATATGACATTAGATGTTGCCAGGACGAAAAACTCCAACAACCAAACAACCAATCCGTGCGTAATGTGACTAGTGGAGTCCAGTTTCTGGTTGGAGACTACAGTGCATAGCGCCGCTCCGAATGCGTGCGCAGACGGCATCGATGTATTTACTTCCACCTAGCTAGCCATCAGCCAGTCAGCATCCCTTATCCAGGGTACTGCCTTCCGAGGCTTGCAGTCAAAGCATCGCAACCTGGCAGTTCACCATTCAGCAATAAATGCAGTCTTACCTATGTCATAGGTCAATCTCTTTCAAAAGCTGAATTTGAGAGCAAGCATTTTATGCTCTTCCCATTGGAACAGAATGAAGTCAGAAGAGGATTGTTTGTTTGTTGTTGTTTTACGTCCTAGCAACATCTAAGGTCATATCGGGATGGGTACTGACTTGTGACAGTACGCAGTGATGGTGACTTTATAGTGCTGCCCCACAGGGAGACCAGACCACCAGCACCATGACCTGATATCCGACTCAGTCACATTATCCTGACATTGAGCCAACCAGTCCTTTCCCTATCCTAAGAATGCCAACCACCTGTCTAGGAAGCAACAAGTTTCAATTTCTAAGTCTTTGATTTGACTCGACCAGGGATCGAATCCACAACCCCATGGGTTCAGATTCCCTGATCTCCAAACCAGGAGACGGACGCTCAACTCATTCGGCCATCCCGTCTGGTCAGGTCAGAAGCGGAAATAATTGTTGATATATTTCTAGGACGCAGCTTAACCATAAAGTCTATGTTGGTTATTGACCCGAGAAGAGAGTAATATATATATATATCAATTATCAGGCAACAAGTATTTATTACTTAAAGTTGCATAGTCTGATGAAGCATCAAATTTCCAAAAACAAAATAATTATATAGATTTGACTCTACATGTCTATCTTAGATATTGATGCACACATTAGGCATTTATTGCCACATATAAGGGAACACTGAGACAATTTGATAGAACCTGTTACTGTTGAACTTGAAGCCTATGGTGTCAGTGTTTTTGTGTGCTTGCCAAATCTAAGCTTACATGACTGAATTTCAAATATCTCAAAACTTATCCATTTAAAATAAAAGTTACTTCAACCTGAAATAAGGTAGATTATAACGATCAATTTAAGATGTGGCGTTCTCTGTGGCGGAGTGGTTAGAGTGTCTGACTTTTTTCTAGGTCAGACTCCTAATCTGAGGGTCGGCGGTTCGATTCCCCGTGCACCAAGCTCTGCCAATTTGGATTTCTACCGCTGTGTATAACTTACAGCGTCATCAAAGGCCGGTTGCTCTCATACCATAGCCATGTTCACACGGGCAAAATGTGAAGCGACCTAGACAAGGCGAACTAAAGGAGTCGAATTAGCGCCCGTTCACACGGGCAGAGTTATCCCCATCACAGGAATCGATTCACGTAGACTACCTCGCTTAGGTGGTTTACATTATCCGCATCACGTGAGTCGAATCAGCCCTAATCCGCCTCAGACGTCCGTTCACACGGGAAATGTGCGTCGAACTCGGCAAGTCGCTTTCTACGAATCGATTTACATTCCCCGTGTGAACAGGGCTCATGTCTATGTGGTGTGGGAGGTTAAAAATCCCTAGCGTCGGTAAAAGTGTAGGCTTGGGCTTTCTATCGACCAGCAGTGGAATGAGGAAGACCAGTCGTCTATGACTGAAATTTCCCCTGCTTAAACAACTAATGGACCAAAAAATATATATATATATATATTTATCTCAGAAAAATTACCAAAATGCAAAACCATCAGACTATGCAACTTTAAAGTTGCAAAAGTATAAAATGGTTGTTGGCCCAAAAGACAGGCATTAGAAAACAAGTATGGGCAGCACTATAAAGTTAACCATTAATATGCACTGTCACAAGTCGGCACCCGTCCTGATATGACCTTAGATGTTGCCAGGAAGTAAAACTCCAACAAATAAACCTTATTCATGGTAGAGTTCGCCATAAATAAAATGGATAACATGTTGAAAATACAAGAAATCTACGTGGCGAGCATTGACGAAGGACGATGCTGTCCTACTTATAGTTGTTCGCTCCCAACCCTAATCTACAATCTCTTATCTAAAAGTAGACTCCATGTTGTACAATACTGCCTATGTATCACCATGACCATTATCTCTTGGACATCGTATCTTAAGGCACTGTCACGCCTCACCATGTAAAAATATACTGATTTTCGGTTCGGAATTATATATTGGCAGAGAGCATTATTATCCTCGGGCAACGGAGTAGGGACCAAGGTTATGTAATAGAAAAGCAATGGGTGCCCCACTCGCTTTGTGACATATTAGGCTATGTGAAATATATGTTAATACATAGTGCCTGAGATTATGATGAGATGTTCCTATATAAGAGACAGTTACTGTTTGGTGAAATATTCCCTCTATGCACCAGTAAGGGTGCAAGTGGAGGAGAAGGACATTTTTAATATATATATATATATGTATTGTAACTGTCTGCAACTACCTGTTACCACAGGGCCGATGGGCAAGCACACCAGCCATTCTGCATACATTATGGACACCACCTACAGCTGGGGTTGAGTGACAGCTGCCCATATTGGGGCGTCACCCCCAGGCTGTAGAGGGTGCCTGATTGGCTGGTTGTGGGAGGCCGAGTCACCTGTGCCCCTCTGCCCCACCTGACCACACTAGCCTCAGTTTGATATTGATTATCCTATACACACTCTGGGCAGAAAGACTTCTGGCTGAACTCTTGAAGTGAATTCTACTCTACTTCTGACTCTTGAGTGAGACACTCTCTTCTCTTGGGCAGAAACCCAACACTTTGTCTGATGCTCCACCTTTCATATACAAACTGAGCTGTGTGCAACAACAATGGGACTCGGTTCAATGGGCTGTAGGCACTGATTCATATACATACTAAAGAGAGTAATGAGGCTCTGTGTGGACAGAAGGTAAGGGGTCAGGATGATAGGTCACTAGTAGGTGAACAGGAGTTGATGCCAATAAAGCACAACTTCTTCACCATCAATCTTGCGTGACTTGTCTTCCCTTTCTGCCTCATGAGAGATACAGTAGATATATTACAGATGAGTTTGTTGGAGAGAGGCATCAGGTGTGAACTGCCAGACAGTTGTCAGAACGCATCTGGGAAGAGTACATGGTATATCTGGGGCTCTGATGGCCGGGCATCTAGTAATATTACAACCGGATTGGGGGAAACGGACAAAGCATGTTTACTGTCCAAACAAGTTTTGAACATGCACAAAACTAGGAATGGATGCCGCCGGACTGACATCTACGGTTCTTGTCCAATTTAAGTTTGTTTTGTCCGTTGTATCCATTCATGTTCATTTCATGTCCGTTTCATGTCCGTTCATAGACACTTTGACACATTTTAATACATTTTGATACTTATCACCACCGGACTAGACAATTCTGTCCGTTGCTCAATCCAGCATAGTGTGACAAGGCACTTTAAAGGTGGATCGTCCGATGGTTTTGAATTTCTGCAATTTTCTGAGATAAATACATTATATTGCTTATTATTTTACTTTACATTAGGTTGAAATAACATTTTGCTTAAATGGCTAACTTTGGAGATATTTTAAGTGGCCACATGACAAATTAATTTGAGCATGCATGGCAGAACTCTGACAGCATAGCATTATGCAATAACAAGTTCTATTAAATTGACTCAGTATGCCCTTCTATGTGGCAGCAAATGCTTAAAGTTGCATAGTCCGATGGTTTTGTACATCTGTATTTTTTCTGAGATAAATATATTAGATCGATCACTAGTATCTACTTTACACTAGTTCAAAGTTACTTTTATTATAAATGGTAAACTTTTGAGATATTTTGAGAGCAAACATGGAAAATTAGTTTTGGCAACCTTGCCAAAATTCTGACACCATAGACTTCTGCCGTAACAGGTTCTGTTAAATTGACTCAGTATTGCCTTCTATGCAGAAACAAATGATTAAATCGGGCATCAGTATCTAATACCCCTGTCACACTACAACGTAATGAGCCAATGTGAGCCTAACGTGGTGATATTTCGTCATTACGTTGATGTACGTTGGATTACGTTATGATGACGTCATAATGACATTAGAGTGATGTCGAGCTACGTCATGTTACGTCGTGTTACGTCGGCACGCGTCGAGGTTTTGAACCTGTTCAAAACTTTCGACGTATCTCGACGTGAAGCCGTTACGTCGGGATGACGTGACAATGACGTTAGGTAGACGTTTTGCGATCGCTATAGCAGCGTAAATGACGTTAGAGTCACGTTATGTCACGTCAGACCGACGGCCGGGGTTGGAGCAATGTGTGGGCAGCGTTTTGCACGTTACGGTCACGTTATGGTCACGTTACGGTCACGTTACGGTCACGGTTACGGTCACGTTACGGTCACGTTACGGTCACGTTACGGTCACGTTACGGTCACGTTACGGTGGCATTACGGTCACGTTACGTCCACGTCGCACCCGTTACGGCGACGGTACGCTCACGTTACACTAACGCCCGGTCACGTCGCCAATTACCCCTCCCCCCTAACATTGTCACGTTACAGCTAAGGTCACGACGTACACCGACGTTACTTTCACGTTATGCTCACGTCCACAATTTGCATATTATGCCCATAACGTCGACGTAATATCATTATTTTCACGTTGTGGTTACGCTGACGTAGTCACATCGTAGTGTGACAGGGCCATAAGTTAGATATGCCAAATCAAATCTAGATAATTGGTTTGGTTTTGAAAATTTGATATTTCATCGGACTATGCAGATTTAATAAGTGAACTGGTATATAAATTAGCTATGTAAAATCAAATCTAGGTGAGTGTTTTGGTTTTGGAAATTTGATGCTTCATCAGACTATGCAGCTTTAAAATCAAATAGAATCTTACATTCACACACAAAATTATCGAACAGTAATAATAGACACGCCCAAAAATAGCAAAAAATTAATTTGTTTATGGACATGTGAATGCGACGACCTCTTAATCCTTGACAAGGCGCTTGAGATATGAAGGTCTTGGAGGTCAGGTTCTCCCCATTCCAAAGTAGATGTGAATACCACTAAATAGTATTGAGGACCACAAACCCCATTTTGGTTGGATTTGTTGGTTGTTTTACATCCTGGCAACATCTAAGGTCATATCAGGATCGTGACAGTGCAACTCATGGTGACATTATAGTCATTATAGTCCTGCCCCACTGGGAAATCAGGCCGCTGGTGTAACAGAATAACCACCCCCCTGGACAACTTCCCCCCCCCCCCCCCCGGGGGATGTTTGTTTGTTGTTGTTTTACGTCCTAAGGTCATATCAGGACGGGTACCGACTTGACAGTGCGCACTCATGGCGACTTTATAGTGCTGCCCCACTGGGATACCATGCTGCCTGCACCATGACCTGATATCCCACTCAGTCACATTATCCTGACACTGAGCCAACCAGTCCTTACCCTATTCTAATAATGTCGAGCATCTGGCTAGGAAGCGACAAGTATCAATTTTTAAGTCATTGGTTTGACTCGACCAGGGTTCAAACCCACGATCCCACGGTCTACCAACTGAGGAGACGGATGCTCCAACTCATCCCCTGGGGTGGAACATATCATAGGATAACTCCCCCTTCCCACCCTGGAATCTTTGGAAATACCATGTTATTACACCAATTATCATGTAATGGGATAAAATAATATTCCAATGACCTTAACTAGAGCTGGGTAACTTGCACCGGTGACAGACATGTCTGATGACAGACATATGTCTGGTGACAGATTTGTCTGGTGACAGATATATGTCTGATAACAGAAATATGTCTGGTAATAGACATCTGGCTGGTGACAGAGATATGTCTGGTGACAGACATCTGTTTGGTGATAGACATCTGCCTGGTGACAGAGATATGTCTGGATACATTAATCTGTCTGGTGAGAGAGATCTGTCTAGTGATAGACATCTGCCTAGTGACAGAGATACGTCTGGTGACAAACATCTGTTTGGTAATAAACATATGCCTCTTGACAGAGATATGTCTGGTGACATTGATCTGTCTGGTGACAGAGATATGTCCGGTGACAGAGATCTGTCTGGTGATAGACATCTGCCTGGTGACAGAGATATGTCTGGTGACATTGATCTGTCTGGTGACATTGATCTGTCTGGTGAGAGAGATCTGTCTGGTGACATACATCTGCCTGGTGACAGAGATATGTCTGGTGACAGATGTATGTTTGGTGACATTGATCTGTCTGGCAAGATATATCTGTCTGGCGATAGACATCTGGCTGGTGACAGAGGTATGTCTGGTGACATAGATCTGTCTGGTGGTAGACATCTGGCTGGTGACAGAGGTCTGTCTGGTGACATAGATCTGTCTGGTGATAGACATCTGGCTGGTGACATTGATCTGTCTTGTGACATTGATCTGTCTGGTGACAGACATCTGTCTGGTGACAAACATCTATCCAGTGACAAACATCTGTCTGAAATGGTCGTCCACACTCAACTCTAGCATATAATAAGCAGTGCGTGGGAAGTGAATAAGGCGCTGTCACACTACGACGTCTCGCCTTAACACGCACCAATGTATGTGATTTTTTACCAAGACGTCGGCGTAGGTCGTCGTACGGTACATATAAGTCAGGCATACGGCGTGGATATGTTGGTATATGTCGTCTTACGTCGAAGCGCGTCGAGGCTCAGAACAAATGTTGCGCATGCTCCAAATTTTCAACGTGTGCCAACGTGTGCCTTATACGTTCGGCATATGCTATGTGTACGTTAGCCATATGTCGACGTGTGTTGGGTGTACGTTAGACATACATCGAGGTATGTTGATGTACGTTCCCCGTTTTCCGTTCCCCGTCTTATGTTTCCCGTCTTTTATGTTCCCCATCTTCCGTTCCCCCCTCTTCCATTTCCCCTCTTCCATTCCCACCTTTTCCATTCCCGCCTCTTCCATTCCCGCCTCTTCCATTCCCCTCTTCCATTCCCAACTCTTCCATCTCCTCCTCTTATGTCCCCCCTCTTCCGTTCCCAATCTTCTGTTCTCTCATCTTCCGTTCCCCTGTCTTCCATTCCCCCTCTTGCATTTACCCTCTTCCATTCCCGCCTCTTCAATTCCCTCCCCCTTCCATTCCCCCTTCTTGAATTTCCCCTTTTCTGTTCCCCCATCTTCTGTTCCCCTATCTTCCGTACCCGTCTTCCGTTCCCCATCTTCTGATCCCCGTCTTCTGTTCCCCATCTTCCTTTCCCTGTCTTTCGTTTCCCCAGCTTCCGTTCTCTGGCTTCCGTTCCCCGGCTTCCGTTCCCCGTTTTCCATTCCCCATCTTCCGTTTCCCAATCTTCCGTTCCCCTCTCTTCCGTCCCCCCTCTTCCATTCCCCCTCTTCCATTCCCCCTCTTCCATTCTCCCCTTCCATTCCCCTCTCTTCCATTTCCCTCTTCAATTTCCCCTCTTTAATTCCCCCTCTTCCATTCCCCTCTTCCATTCTCCATTTCCATTCCCCCCTCTTGCATTCCCCTCTTACATTCCCCTCTTGCATTTTCCCCTCTTTCATTCCCCCTCTTCAATTCCCCCTCATCCATTCCCCCTCTTTCCTTCCCCCCCTTCCATTCCCCTCTTCCATTCCCCTCTTGCATTCCCCCTCTTCAATTCCCCCTCTTCCATTCCCCCCTTCCATTCCACCTCTTCTATTCCCCCTCTTCAATTCCCCCTCTTTCATTCCGCCTCTTCCATTCCCCCTCTTTCCTTCCCCCCTTCCATTCCCCTCTTGCATTCCCCTCTTCCATTCCCCCTCTTCAATACCCCCTCTTCCATTCCCCCCTTCCATTCCGCCTCTTCGATTCCCCTCTTCAGTTCCCCTGCTTCCATTCCCTCTCTTCCATTCCCCCTTCCATTCCCCCTCTTGCATTCCCATCTTCAATGCCCCGTCTTCCATTACCCCTCTTCCATTCCCCCTCTTCCATTCTCCCTCTTCCATTCCCCCTGAGCATTTTGCGAACGTTCTGCACACGTTCTGCATACGGTACATATGTTGTGTGTACCTTGATAATACGCCTAATTTTAGCCCCCGCTGCTGAAAAGTTCACCGAATTCCGACGTCCGGGCAAATTTTCTAACGCTGACCACGAGCTGACGCTGTACGTCGTAGTGTGACTGGTCCATTAGGATTCTAGGAACGATCAAAGGAGCAAGACCTGCTCCACCCACAGCCTACCGGGGACAGCTTGCTTGCAAGACTTGGATTAGGGGGAGTAGTTTGTGAGGTAATCGACAGGTGGCAGCACACGATAGCAGGTCGTCTCCAGTCCATGTATGATTGGGTTGATAAGGGACAATGGATAGTTCATCTGTTGCGTTTGCATTTTAAATTACTGTATTAATAAAGGAATAATGATAGTGATGGTGATGATAAATTGTCATCACTGTAATAATGATGGTCGTGGTGGTAGTGATAGTAATAGTACTTACAGTGATGATGTGATAATGATAATGATGAGAATGGTAATGATAACTAGGTTGATGAGGACAACAACAAATAAAAGTTATAAGAATGAATTCTGAATTACACACATGAAAGTAATCACTGTATTAATATAAGGATTATAAATGGTTATGACTATGCTACTATAATACTACTACTGCTAATAATAATAATATTGATAATAATGATGATGGAGGTGATGGTGGTAGTGATGCTGATAGTGATCATGATAATGATAAATCATTATATTGATGGGGATACAAATAAGTAATTATTAATAGCGAATCACACAACTTAAAGCTGCATAGTCCGATGAAAGCACAATCTTCAAAACCAAAATAATTATCTAGATTTGATTCTACATATCTAACTATAGCCGTGTTCACACGGGCAATGTAAATCGATTCGTAGAAAGCGACTTGCCTAGTTCGCCTCACATTTGCCGTGTGAACGGACCTCTGAGGCGGATTAGGGCTGATTCGACTCACGTGATGCGCATCGTGTAAACCACCTAAGCGAGGTAGTCTACGTGAATCGATTCCTGTGATGCGGATAATTTTGCCCGTGTGGACGCTCTGAGGCGGATTAAGCACCTCACACGCATGCGCAGTCGACACCTCAGGTTGTTGACTTTCCGGTCGATCAAAAGCGCATATTATATAATTTAATTAATGAAACCGCTATCTATGCACAGATATTTTTTTTATCATTTATTTTTATGGTTTCACTGCCCAGCAGAAGTTTTGACCGTTCCAAACCAATACGATTCAGTAATTACATATCTAGGTCGAACCCACACTCTCTGGTGACGGCGTCGTCGAACCCAAAATGGCGCTGGTTAGTCTGTACTTGCTCATGCGCAGATATCCACTTCCGCCTCGCGCAGTGTCCGTGTGAACGGGCGCCTAATTCGCCTCACCTGATTCGATTTGCCTGATTCGCCTCACATTTTGCCCGTGTGAACACGGCTTTAGATGCTGGTGCACCTATTAAACATTTGTCATCACATAGAAGGGACGACTGAGTCAATTAATAGAACCTGTTACTGCATAAGCCTATGGTGATAGAGCTTTGGCAAGATTGCCAAAATTAATTTAGCATGTTTCCATTTCAAATATCTCAAAAGGTAGCGATTTAAAATAAAAGTTACTTCAAACTAAAGTACGGTAGATTATAATGAACAACATAATATGTTTATCTCAGAAAATGAGAGAAACTCAAAACCATCGGACTATGCAACTTTAAATTAGATGTCATTTATATTTGAAGAGTTCAAGGTTTATGGGGTTTTCGGCCTGAACTCTTCATTTAGTCTGGAAGTAAATGCATACATGATTTTGTTTCATGGATTGCGTTGATTATAAGGGGCAGTGGGAAGACAGCCATTAATGGTTACTCTATACCTACAATTTCTATTGCTATCTAATATATTATAAGAAAACTAATAAACCAACAACCAATAACAAAACAACAAGAAACAAAAATACACAAAAAAACACCCAGAAATAAAGCTACCCCAAAAAATCCTAGTTAATTAAAGAATACTCAATTAAAATAAGAAAAAGAAAAAGAGAGAACAAAAAAAAACTGAGGGGAAAAGAGGGAAAAGGAGAAAGCGATTGGAAAGAGAGAAAAAATCGAAAAGGCAGAGCGAAATAGAGAGAAAAGAGAAGAAAAGGAGAAGGAAAAAAAGAGGGGGGGGGGAGAAAAAGAGAGAATAGAGAAGAAGAAAATGAGAAGAAAAAAGAAAAGGGAGAGAGAAATAGAGAGAAAAGAGAAGAAAAGGAGAAGAAAACAAAGAAAAGAAGAGGTGGAAAATAGGGGGGGGGGGAGAAAAATGGCTGCCATGTGGCGCCCCCTGGTGGTGGCTAGGAGCTGTGTGCTGAGATCACGCGAAGAGCGCCGTAATCTGGCGTTATCAGGGTAAGGCGCTGATAGCGCGACAGTAGAATGGTTCGGCTGTCCGAGACTTATCAGCGCGTCCCCGGCCGGCTCTATCGGATAAGGACACCGGGCCGGCCCTTCGATCCAAGCCGCTCTCCCGGCTTAAACAGGACCGGGCACCCGGTGGTAACACCGCCGGGGTTTACTAATGAATCACACGAGGTGGTTGTTGGTTGTTGGAGTTTTACATCCAGGCAATGTCTAAGGTCATATGACTATCAGCACGGGCATCGACTTTTGACAGTGCGCACTCGTGGCACCCGTGCTGATATGACCTTAGATGTTGTAAGGATGTAAAACTCCAGCAACCAACCAACAACATAGTGCTGCCCCACTGGGCGAGTGGTGGAATGAGGAAGTGAGTGTCACCACCTCCCTTAACCATCATGAACAAACCATCAACACATCGAACATCCTACACAACTATCAATCTGTTTAAACACATTGAACATTATATAAGACAGACAAAATGTCTTGTCAACTATAAACTTTGCTTGTTTTATAAGAGAAAACATGTAACCCACAACGATTGTTTGAGTTACCCTGGTTATACATCTTCTACTCGGTGCTGTTCCCCATTTTTGAATGAACCGCAGTGACTGGTGCTGTACATTATACAGCAGGAGCCACTCCCTTAATTCTACAGGATCGGTGCTGTGACTAATACAGCACTGACCAAACTTAGATTGTTTAGAATGTCAATTCCAATAGTAAGATGACCGGAAGACCAGTGCTTCAGCGCTGACAAATGTCATATTCAGATCAATAAATACTTTACCAAAAAAATAAATAAATGTGTCAGGATTAATGTGACTGGGTGGGATATCGGGTCATGGTGCTGGGGGCCTGGTTTCCCAGTGGGGCGGTACTACTACCAGGAAAGTCGGCATGAGTGCGGACTGTCACAAGTCGGTACCTGTCCTGATATGACATTAGATGTTGCGAGGACATAACATTCCAACAACCAACCAACTTTACAAAAAAAAAGTTGTAAAAAAAGAAAAGAATAAAATAAAAGACAAAAACTATATTGATATAATAATATAAATATAGAGGACATCCATAAAAAAAAAACAGAACAATAAATTTGTATATGCGCAAAGCATTCTTGTTTGACATGACCTCAGCCTGTATCATACATTGCAATGCGTCCGTTAATAAATTCTCGAAACATGTTAGATTTACTATTCTAGTGGATTTTCTATTTGTCCACACGAAATGGTCAATGGCTTCTCAGCAAAGGGGAATCATATGTAGTGTGTCAGGTGGTGTGTGACGTCATCGATAAAAACAAACCCAACAAAAGGCACGCACATATATACTACACGACAAATGACACATGCAAAGACAACAAGCAAACAATCGGTATTTCGGTTGTATTACTATTAGGGGCCGTCCAAGGTTTTCAATCGTACAACATGTTTAAGGTCGTAGAAAGCGTACGATAGGGGGTAGGGGCTTGACAGTGAGACAGTGACACAGTGACAGTGACACAGTAAGAGTAAAGTATGACTTTTATCGTTTAAGGCCCTGTCACAATACGACCTACGACGTCAGCGCGTGCTCAACGTTAAAAAATGTGCAGTACCTCGGCATTCGTCAAACTTTCCAGCAGCGGGGGGTAAAAATGGGTGTATACACAAGGTACACGCAATGTACGTAACGTATGCAGAATGTATCTCTGATGTATTGCTAGCATATAGAGAGCATTCATGTGCCTCGCAAAACGTTTGCAAAAAGTTTGCAATATGCTCGCATAAGCTCCCGGAATGCTGACCAATGTTACATACATTACTCCATCACTAAAAGTATGGCGTATACGTTAAATACGCTGGAGATACAGCAGGCATACTTTCGAAGTATGTTAGGAGAATGTAATGCAGCCGTTGGCAGTATGCGGACTGTACACTGACTACACATTCCCACTGGCAGAACGTAGGGCTAAAGTGCAGCAACGTATAACAACATATCCCTAACATACTCCCAACATACGCCAACATACCCTGAATGTACATGCAGCATACGTTGAACGCATGAGCCACACATCGACACGCGTTAACAATTTTGAGCATGCACAAACATTTTTCGGAGCCTCGATGCGCGTCGATGTAAGACGACGTATACTGACATATCCAGAATGTATACACTGTATGCCCAATGTACACGTAACATACAACGACGTATGCTGATGTGTTGGTAAAAAATCACATACGTTGGCGGACATTGAGGTGACACGTCATAATGTGACAGGCCCTTTAATAACAAAACGTTGATAATTTTAGGGGAAGGGGGACTGACAGTGTTACAATGACACAGTGGCAGTTAAGAATGACTTTTATCGCTTAATACAATTTAAAATGTTTATATTTTTCGGCAACGTTTAAAAAAACAAAAAAGCATTTATACATTAGGCTACCACATTCGGTCATTGTACATTAGTTGATTAAGCTGACGAATTTCCCCATGCCACTGCTCCTTGCCCTATACTAGCACTTCCAAAGTTGAGGTATATGTAATGTGTAAGAGAACATTCAGGTTATGATGTCCACACCCAGGGCCCGTATGCATGAATCGGAGTTAGGCTTACCCGGTGCTAGGCAGTAGCTCTGGGGTAGCTATCCGCGGCTAGGAGGGCCTTGGTTAATTATGTCAAGGTGTATACACCAATGTCCAAGCTGGGGTGGATAGCTAACCATGAAATTATTTATAGATTTGGGAATTCCCTCGATTGGACAATATGAATAACGCCGCCAATGCGGCGGCGGCGTTAATATCGGTTCGAATTTAGGGTTAAATTGATCAAATTTCACTTATGGCGTATGTAATTCTGTTAAATATGACAGCATTGAATAGATTTGGGCCTAATATATTGCCACCGATTCGGCGGCGGCGGCAGCGATGTGTGTTTTGTTGATATGCGACAGTATGGATATCGACGTCGAAGCGGTGGCGCCGATTTGTTTAGTTTACATTCGTCAATTCGACAATATTAATCTCTCCGCCGATGTGGTGCCAGTGTTAATATCGGTTCGAATTTAGGGTTAATTTGATCAAATTTCACTTATTGAGTATGTAATTCTGTTAAATATGGTAGCATTGAATAGATTGAGACCCACACACACACACTAACCGGCGCGGCTAGCAGTTAAACCTGACTTGAAATCAGGGTAGCTTAGCCTAGGCTACGGTCGGCGGCTAGCGCTGGGACTGGCTCATGCATGCAGATTTTCCAACGTTAGCCGGGTGGTGCACCCTAGCCGCGGTTAGGGTCCTAGCACCAGCCCATGCATACGGGCCCAGAAGGGTTGATCTCAGGTTCATGTCCGCCTCAGAAGTAAGGATCATCGCCTCAAGAGTGGCACCCTTTCGTTTGGGTTTTATGTCCTAGCAACATCTATGGTCATATCAGGGCGAGTACCGACTTGTGACAGTGTGCACTCATGGCAACTTTATATAGTGCAGCCCCACCCGGAGATCAGCTCGTTGGCACCCATGACCCGATATCGAACTCAAGTCACAGTATCCTGATACTCAGCTAACCAATGCTTGCAGTATCCTAGTAATGTTGAGTGTTAGGCTAGGAACCAGACGCGGTGGGTGGCTGAATCGGTTGAGGGCAGTCTTCCAATGCGGAAGGTCGTGAGTTTGATTCCTGGCCGAGTCAAACCAATGGCTTACAAAATTAATAATTGTCACTACCGAGACTGGTACTCAGCATTATTAGCATAGAGCAAGGACAGGTTAGCACAGAATCAGCATAATGTGACATAACAGTGGGATACCAGGTCATGGTGCTGGTGGCCTGATTTCCCAGTGGGCAACACTATAAAGTCACCATGAGTGCGCACTGTCACAAGTCGGTACCCGTCCTGATATCACAATAGATGTTGCTAGGAGGTAAACCCCCAACAAACAAACAAATCCAAGATGTCTAACGTCAGTGTCCACCCAGCACTACCTCCTGACATGACCTTAGATGTTACCAGGACGTAAAACTCCAACAACCAACCAACCAGCCCAGCCCTACTCGATCGAGCATGAGGATGAAGCACACTGCAGCACTGTACACACTTCTTCATATGCAGACAGAAAATGATATTTTATATAAAGTTGCATGTTTTTTGAGTTTCTGTCATTTCTAAGTGGATTGTTATAATCTACCTTACTTTAGTTCAAAGCAAACCTTGATTTTAAATGGCTACCTTTTGAGATATTTGAAGTGCAAACATGTAACACAACTTTTGGCAAGCATATGCCAAAACTCTGACACCATAAACTTCAGCAATAACAGGTTCTATTAAATTGACTCAGGATTCCCTTCTTTATGGAAACAAATGCTTAATATGTGCATAAGTATCTAAGTTACATATGTAGAATCAAATATAGGTCACGACTTTGGTCTTGAAAATTTGATGCTCCATCGGACAATGTGGCTTTAAAGTAAAATAGTCGTTGACCACAATTTCACTCCAACACAATCTAGAAAAAAATAGCGATGCGATAACCTTACTAGGCTTACATAGCTGTGGTGTGGGGGGGGGGGGGGAGTCGGAGGGGAGACACACCAGGTCCAAATGCCCTTCCTTCCCCAATAACCCACAGGGCACGATGGCCAAAATGGTAGAGCACGGGCCTCGCCTGCAGGAGATCAGGAGTTCGGTTCACGATCGAGTAAAACCAATGACTTACAAATACAATTAATACTAGGTACTCCAAAGTGGGTGTATACGGTGTCCGCAGCACGAAATTGGACATATTGTAACCATTTTAAAACACTTCAATCTCCAACAATTCTGCTTCCTTTGAAATCAAAATTATATGAAATTAAAGGTTGTTCTTTGTCTTTTAGGGTATCTGATTTTTAGTTAGCATTATGAAATAAATTAGAGTCAATGGAAACTTGTTTGGGGTACCATCGGCAGCTCTGTGCATGCTCGCCGAGTTTGTTTTCATCCAGTCTGAGCCACTCCCTTCCCTAAAATTGATACCGTGGTGTGCAAAGTGACCTGAGCTAAAAATAACCACCAATGCAAGACAGAGAAGAAACTCGGCTTCATTAGCATATCAAGCATGGCTGTTTTTAAGTGGGAAATTTGATTGAACTGAAGGAGTGAAAATATTAAGACATCAATCCTCCTTGAAAATTGATCAGGATCGTGCTGAAAATTATATCATCAGAAAGCTCAAGTCTTCCTCTACCTAACCAGAATAATATTTGGTTTAGATTTATATCATGCTCATCAAGGTTGGTCTGAGAAGTGACTGCTGCAAGAATGTGGCTATTGTCAGCTTGTGATGCCTAAAAGTGAATTTTGTCTTTCTTTCTCTGATCAGTTAGAACATTATCTCATCATCTAGAGCTTTTAAGTCTGGTTATTTTGGTATAAAGATTGCAGTGTTAGGACAATTAGAACGTGAGTTATGCTATTTTTCTTAATTTTACTGAATTTATTATTGGTGGTTGCTGGAAATTAAGGAATTTAGCAAGTTTGACATGACATTTCAGAAAGAATACTAATAGTGATGGTCTGTAAAAATTTGAGCTTCTTACTTGTCCTATAGAGAATGAGATTCTTTCATATTGGACAGATCATATGCAAAATAGCTTCCAGGTGGGACCCTAAAAAACAAGATTTGGCTAATTTGGAAGTGTGCACAAATCGGGGTAAAAAGATCACTCATAACTTTGCAGATATTCAATCGATCTAAATTATTTTTATATCATTGAGATCCGATTTAAAAGATCTGTACAGATATATAATTTTTAATACTGACCTTTGAAAAAGAAAATCACTTTGGAGTACCTATTAATACTAGTCGCTTCCTAGCCTGGCGCTCGGCATTATTAGGATAGGGCAGGGACTGGGTAGCTCAGTGTCAGGATAATGTGAGTGAGTGGGATATTGGTTCATGGTGACGGCAGCCTTATTTCCCAGTGGAGTAGCACTATAAAATCGCCATGAGTGCACACGGTCAGTGTCGGAAGTCGGTACCCATCCTGATATGACCTTAGATGTTGCCAGGATGTAAACCTCCAAAAACCAAACAACCAATCCTTAATGACCAACGTACAATACACTCAGAAGACATACATTCCAGAGGGACACTGACTTTTCTGCGCACGTAATGTGTGCACAGATTGTGCTTGGAGAGGCGTGACAAATGGAGCTGATATGGCAGCGGAAAGGAAGCGGCTCTATTTGTCGTGCGCATGCGTCATTTATCTGCGACGTCAAATTATCAACGCACCCTATCGGCAAGGTGCGCCATTGTATTGCACGCAGGCACTGCCCAGTGTGCGTGGAACTCAGTCGCCCCCCCCCCCCCCCTCAATCCCCCCCACGAAATCTGTCAGTTGGTTGTTGGAGTTTTACATCCTTACAACATCTAACGTCATATCAGGATGTGTACTGACTTGCACACTGTTGGTGACTGTATAGTGCTGCCCAATTTGAAAATCAGGCCACCAGCACCTTGACCCGATATCCCACTCAGTCACATTATCCTGACCCTGAGCTAACCAGTCCTTGCCCTGTCCTATTAATGCCGAGCGCCAGGCTAGGAAGCGACACGTATCAATTTTGTAAGTCATTGGGTTGACTCGACTGGGAATCAATGTCCCGATCTCCCATAAGCATATTCAGCGCTGAAAGGAGAGGGACAACCAGCCACATTTGAACTTGTCGAAGCCTGTTTGAACTTGCAGGAAATCAATTTTCCTCGTTTAGTTTTCATGAGAACTCAGTGTCAGCCAATCAGAACTGTTCTTTTTTATTGCAAATGGCCACCTCCCTGGGGGCCGCCATTTGCAATCAAAAAGAACAGCTCTGATTGGCTGAGGAACAGCTCTCAGTGTCAGCCAATCAGAGCTGTTCTTTTTTATTGCAAATGGCGGCCCCCATAAGAGGCGGCCATTTGCAATCGAAAAGAACAGCTCTGATTTGCTCAAATTATGGAAAGGTCCCATCCAATACATCCATTATTTTTTTTAGTAGTTTCTTGTTCAGACATAGTTACAAATATATATGTATCTTTTGCACAGATTAAAGTGCTTGAAGTATATTTTAAATTTATTTACATCAACTTCTGTTTAAATGACACAATATCAGGACTTAAAGAATAGGAAACTATTCCTGCAAGGGTATGCTCAATATGGGACAGTGGTCACCCGTTTTTCCCCCTTTCCTCGCTGTGGACCCTTCTCCGATCTCCCGCGCCTTGAGGCCTGTGCTCTAACCGATTCGGTCACTGTGCCCGGTCCCCAAAATATGTCGGCTGCTTCAAGTAGCTTATTGCTTAGATGGCGTTATATTACAATTAAAAAGAGTCTAAGTGTAAAATAACACATGCATATATGACTTGCCTTATATGACTTGCCTATACAATAAATAGTAATATTGGCCGAGCCCTGATATGACCTTAAATGCTGCCAGGACGTAAAACTCCAACAACCAAGTAATAACTAATATTGACCCTCTTTGTTACAGATACGGACGGAATGGTCAAATGAGTAGAGATTACGTTTCCCAATTTGGTAGGTCGTAGGATTCGGTTGAAACCCGACCAAGTGAAACTAATAACTTTAAGATGTATACATGTCGCTACCTAGTGTGACAGGTACCATTACTAGGTCGGGCAAGGACCAGTGGAATGAGGAAGACCAATTGTCTGCAGTTGAAATATTCCCTGATTAAAGGCCCTGTCACACCTCACCGGATTGGGGGAAACGGGCAGAAACCGAACAAAGTCTGGTTCGTGTCCGTACAAGTTTTGAACATGCACAGAACTAGGAATGGATGCCACCTGATTGACGTCTACAGATCTTGTCCGGTTGGAGTTTGTTTTGTCCATGGGCTATCTGTTCATGTCTGTATCATGTCCGTTTCATGTCTGTTTCATGTCCATTCGTCCAGCGGCCATTGACCCGATAGCGCAACATTTTGACACATTTTAATATATTTTGATACTTATCACCACCGGACTAGAGAATTCTGTCTGTAACTCAATCCAGCAAGGTGTGACAGCCGCTTTATCAACTAATATACCAAAGAAAACAAAAACAAACTAATCTGTAACCATATTATTCCGATTCGTGTAGAGAATCAAAATGCAAATTAACGCAGATCGCTAGACAATAATATAGCACATCATGTAAAATCGTCAATCTATGTTTGACCGTAATAAATCAATTCCGACACAAAATTCCCAAATTCTAATGTAATTGTTCTTCATCAAAAACCTCCACCAGATGCAGTAGCCGAATCGGTAGGGCGAAGGTTTCCGATGCGGAAGGTCAGGAGTTTAATTCCCAGTCGAGTCAAACCAATAACTAATGCCGGGTACACACCTACCGTTTGTGTGCGCACACCTCCCGTATACGATCGAAAACTGCCCGTTTCGCCCACAAAAATCGCTTGGTGTGCGCTCCCCGCGCACACCTAGCGATTGCGATTCGCGCATAAAACTCAGTTTTTAGTGCTAAAAGCGGCCGTTTACGATTGCGATTCGCGATTCGAAAAATGAATCGGCCCGTTTTCAGTTTTAAGCGGGTCGGGTCGAGTTGCGAGTTTTAGTGCGCGAATCCTATACGGGAGGTGTGTACTAGGCATTACAAAATTGATACTTGTCACTTCCTAGCCTGGTGCTCAGCATTATTAGGATAGGACAAGGAGTGGTTTGCAATTTCAGGATAATGTACCTGAGTGGGATATCAACACATGGTGCTGGTGGCCTGCTTTGTCAGTGGGGCAGCACTATAAAGCCGCCATGACTGTGCACTGTCACATGTCAGTACCCATCCTGATATGACTAGAGATGTTGCCAGGACGTAACACTCCAAGAAGCAAACAAATCAACACCGCCCCACAACCAGCACCACCACCACCGAAAAGGTTCTTCAATGACTAACTCTGGTTAATCCGACACATTGTCACACACCAACTAATGTCGCATATCAAATTGTCGGATTAACCAATTTAGACTTTTTTCTTCTTCTGGAATTTCACTGCCGCTCTCTTCATGTATTGCACCCCTCCAGTTCAGCTAGTGACATCTGTCGGCATAATCTGGAACCACTCTAGTCGGGTACTTTCCAGCCTAACTGGTGGGAGAATTGCCATTGAAAGAAGGTCTAAATCTGGGATATTAGTGCTAATTCATGTTTGATGGATTTCAACTGTCAAATTAACCAGAGCTACAGGCATGTTTGTTACAAAAAGCAGTGTCCATGTCGGAAAGTGAGTGTTAGGTTAACCAGAGTAATTAGCATTGATTAACATTGGGGAAATCTGTTAGGCCTGAACTTGTATCAGTAAGCAAAATTGTCAGATTAACCAGTGTCGAATTAACCAGAGCTGACTGTATATCACTACGCATATCACTACGTAGTTCCAATAAGAGTCGCTGCGAACCAGCGCTTTATCGCAATAGAACTACACTTGGGTCACCAGGCACAAGCGCCTATCTATTTACAAGTAGGTCTAGGAGATGGATCAGTCACACCTCTCCGATCACGTGGTCTAAGCATGCGCAATGAACTCAGCGGTGTGGGGGAGAGTGTGTGTGTGAAGGAGTGGGGGGAGAGTGCAACCCTGGCCTATATATGAACATATCCTTATCATTTCACCAGAGAAACATCTGCACGATGCTTCTTTGTTTTTCACTTCTCTAATGCCAGGTACACACATAGCGTATAGGATTCGCGCACTAAAACTCCCGATCCGCTTAAAACTGAAAACGGGCCGATTCATTTTTCGAATCGCGAATCGCAATCGTAAGGCTAGCGCACACCTACCGTTTTAGCCCTAAAAATCGCGAATCGCAATCGGTAGGTGTGCTAGGGGAGTGCACACCTCACGATTTTTGGGCAGTTTTAGATCGTATACGGTAGGTGGGTGCGCAAAAACGATTGTAAACGGTATGTGTGTAGCGCGCATTACACCAGTCTTCTTCCAGTCCCTTTGACCAGATGGGATGGACGAATGAGTTGAGCATCCGTCTGTTTTGGGAGATCAGGGAATCCGAACCTGTGGAGTCGTGGGTTCGAACATTGGTCGAGTCAAACGAATGAGTTAAAAAATTGATACTTGTCACTTCCTAGTGAGGTGCTCGGTATTAATAGGATAGGATAAAAACTGGTTGGGTCAGTGTCAGGATAATGTGACTGAGTGGGATATCGGGTCATGGTGGTGGCAGCCTAGCCAACTAGTGAGGCAGCACTATGAAGTCGACATGAGTGCGCATTGTCACGAGTCGGTACCCATCCTGATATGACCTTAGATGTTGCCAGGATCTAAAACTCCAATAACCAACCAACCACCCATTCCACTCACTTCTATGCTATAGCAACCATGACACCTCCAAGCTCCCCTTGCAAAATTAGAACACCAGCTCATTATCGCTCACAATCTCACCCATAAGCATGCTTCACAACATAGTTACTCACCGTCCTGATAAGACCTTAGAGGTTGCCAGGACGCAAAACTCCAACAACCAACCAACATATGCACTCCCAGCAGCACTCCCTGTCTCCATGACAGGAGTGGGATGGGATGGGGGAAAATAAGGGGGGGACTGAAGTAAATATATTTATCTAGAGCTTCAATAAACCAAACACACCTGACTGTTATCCGCCCATCGCCGTATCGTCTGCTCGTAACCACGGCAACCTCCATCCTCGCCTCGTAGCTCTTGGAGCAAAAGCGCGCGAAACGCCGCTCATACACAAAAAGCAGACGACAAACTCATTCATCTTCCCGCGCTTCTTGAACCGTCTCCCGCCGGATACAGTCGCAAATGGCTCCTGGGGCTGGCCGGCGGTGGCGCGCATACACCCAACTACACTGAGCTATCTGCGCCCACTGGACCCGGCCGAGTGGGATATTGACGGGCGGTGCCGATGCCCATTGAACCCTTTGCTAAAGTTTACTTTGTGTGACTTCTGACCCTTGCTTGCCCTCCTGATCCCTCTCCTCCTCCCCTCCTCCCCTCCTCCCCCCTCCACACAGGAAGACCTTTCAGTTTGCTGACACAGACTACCTTCGGACATCCACGCCAAAGTCCTTCTGCTCCGCCACAACCATCGCCGGAGAGTAATCAGACTCGGCCTTTGGTTGACGTATTATGGGTACAGATGTACCTGACATCAGCGACCCCCTGTAATCATATATATATATACATTATATATACATAATTATACACATACATATATATGTTCATATGTATGTTTATATTATGTATATATGTATGTATGTACATGTGTATGTATGTACATAATGTACCTATGTTATGTACCTAGGTACAGTACCAGACGGGAAGGCCGAATGAGTTAGAGCGTCCGTCTCCCGTGTTGGTAGATCTTGGGGTCGTGGGTTCGAACCCCGGTCGAGTCAAACCACTGACTTAAAAATTGATACTTGTCGCTTCCTAGCCTGGTGCTCGGCATTATTAGGATAGGGCAAGGACTGGTTTGCTCAGTATCAGGATAATGTGACTGGGTGGGATATCAGGTCATGGTGCTGGTGGCCTGGTCTTCCAGTGGGGCAGCACTATAAAGTCGCCATGAGTGCGCACTGTCACAAGTCGTTACCCGTCCTGATATGACCTTAGATGTTGCTAGGACATAAAACAACAACAAACAAACAAAACCGGGCGCGGTGGCCTAATCGGTAGACCGCGAACCTCATGTGTGGAAGGTTGGGAGTTTGGTTCGCGGTCCAGTCAAACCAATGACTTTAAAATTGATACTTGTCGCTTCCTAGCCTTGCGCTCAGTATTAAAGTTGCATAGTCCGATGAAAACATCAAATTTTCAAAACCAAAACACTTATCTAGATTTGATTCTACATATTCAACTTAGACACTGGTGCACGTATCAAGCATTTGTTGCTGCATAGAAGGGCATAATGAGTCAATTAATAGAAACCATTACTACTGAAGTATATGGTGTCAGAATTTTGGCATGCTTGCCAAAAGTATTTTGGCATGTTTTGACATCAAATATCTCCAAACTTAGCCATTTAAAACTAAAGTTACTTCAAACAAAAGTAAAGTAGATTATAACGATTAGTATAATAATTATCTCAGAAAATAGCAAAAACTCAAAAGCATCGGACTATGCAACTTTAATAGGAAGGGCAATGGCTGGTTAGCTCAGTGCTAGGATAATGTGATAGAGTGCGATATTGGGTAATGGTGCTAGTGGCCCGATTTCCCAGTGGGGGCAGCACTATAAAGTCGCCACGAGTGCGAACTGGAACAAGTCGGTACCTGTCCTGATATGACCTTAGATGTTGCTAGGGCTTAAAACAACAACAAACCAACCAAACATATGCACATATACATTGGTACACAGGTACACAGGTGCATAGGCGTATAGGTAAATAGGTACATATGCGATGATTCATTTGACCGATAATTCGTTAATGTCTAGTGGTCTGCAATGACCTCTCAGGCAAGGAGCCGCATAGACAGGTAGGTGTGGGTAGTGTGTTGATATCAGGGAGCCTAGGTGGTGTAATGGTTAACACACTGGCCTGGAATGCAAAGAGATGTGGGTTCGAGTCCCACTCTAGGCACAATATTTCCCATTTTCATCACCCCCACAACACTGGTGCCATGACCAGCATCCTGTACAAGCTACACACTGTATAGTTGTTGAACCTACCCTGTGTATGTATGTGTTAGTGCATTGCCTGTATGTATGTAATTGTAATCATTAAAAGACTTACAATTCCAGGGGGACGAGTGTAGTGGTCTGCACTGACCTCTCAGGCAAGGAGCCGCATAGACAGGTAGGCGTGGGTAATGTGTTGATATCAGGGAGCCTAGGTGGTGTAATGGTTAGCACACTGGCCCAGAATGCAAAGACATGTGGGTTCGAGTCCCGCTCTAGGCGCAGTATTTCCCATTTTCATCACCCCCCATGACAGTATTTTCAGTTGATACGCACCTTTTTTTTTGGCGACGGAATTAAAAGCTATTGGAATAAAACACGATGGAATAAAACACTATAAAACATCATATATTTTAATACAATTCATATATTTGTGTAATACAATTCATATATTTGTAATCTTAGGGGAGCGGGACTTATCTCAGGCAGTAACGTGTCAACCTGTGAAGGTTTGGGTCATCCGATCGAATCCTGCTCAGTGCACCCATTTGCAGTTTGGGCTGTTTTCCGTTCCAACCAATGGTCCACAACTGGTTCATCAAAGGCTGTGGTATGTGCTGTCCTGTTTGTAGGAAAGTGCATATACAATATCCCTTGCTGCTTATTGGAAAGAGTAGCCTATGTGGCAGCAGCAGGTTTCCTCCACAAATAAATAAGTCAGAATATTCTGACCATATGGTTGACGTCCAATAGCCGATGATAAAAATCGATGTGCTCTAGAGGCGTCGTTAAATAAAACAAACTTTTTTTTGTAATCTTAAGCCTAGGTCACACCTACGCGGATCAGGGGCCGGACGAGCCCCGGACCGTGATCCGGCGTAGTCCGTGGCGATCCGGCATGATCCGTGGCTCATCCGTGGCTCATTCTTGGTGATCCTTGGTGATTCTTGGCTGGTCCGGTCTCATCCGGGGTCAGCCCCGGATGTTTTAAAATGTTTAAAACATCCAGGGCGATCCGGGGAATATAGCAATCCAGGCTCGATCTGGCCTCATCCAGCATCATCCGGGTGTAATCCGGGTATTCCGGGTGTGCTCCGGGGGTGGTCTGTGTACCGTCTGGGGCAGTCCGTGGCAGTCCAGGTGTTGTTTAAACCGGATGGGCCATGTTTTAGCCACGGTTTAACCTGGACCAGCCCCGGGCTAGCCCCGACATAGCCATGGACCACTCCAGGACTGTCCAGATAAGACCTGGACAAGCCGGATGACCATAGATTAACCACAGATCGCCACGGACAGCCCGGTTTACCACGGATCAGCCCAGGATGAGCCCCGTTTTAGTATATATATAGCAGGAGCAAGTCCGGGACTGATCCATGACTACTCCCTGGATACACTTGGTAGTCCGGGGGTGATCCGGCCTCTGGTCCATGGCTAGACCGTGGCTCGTCCGGGTAGGTGTGATAGCGGGCCCCAAAACAACCAAAATAGCGATTTTATCCAGAGCTGTCCGGGGTGGTCCGGGGGAGTGGTCCAGGAGTGGTCCGGCTAAAATCCGGGGCTCGTCCGGGTAGGTGGCGCATAATTTCTGATTTGTAGTTGATTCGGTGAGGGTAGCCGCCACCCCACCTAGTAGGAAAAACGGACACTGCGACCTTGATCCCCCCTCCACCCCTACCCCCGTATTCATTCAGCCCTCCTACAGGGAAGCGATATACAAACCTTTACCAAACCCACCCACCCAATTTTGTATGCTACTCCGTAGGGCTCGGCTCGGGGTTCTCCCTCGTTGGGCTCCCTCCCTGTTCCACTGGATGTAGGCCACTATTGATATTGACCAACTTGACTAATAAACTGTACCTGATATTGACTAAAAATAATAAATAACTAATTTCCCAAACACCAGTATCATCGTCTGGTCTCCTCTTTCCGGTGGGGGGGGGGGGGGAGCAGGATGTAGCTCAGGCGGTAGAGTGTCCACCTGTGATGGTGTGGGTCATCCAATCAATCCTGCTTTGCAGTTTGGGCTATTTTCCATTCCACCCAGTGGTCTACAACCTGTTCATCAAAGGCTGTGGTATGTGCTGTCCTGTCTTAGGGAAAGTGCATATAAAAGACCCTTTGCTGCTTATCGGAAAGAGTAGCCTATCTGGCGGCAGTGGGTTTCCTCCAAAGATATATGTCAGAATGACCATAAGTTTGATGTCCAATAGCCAATGATAAAAGTCAATGTGCTCTAGAGGTGTCATTAAATAAAACAAGCTTTCCTTTCCCCTCTTTCCTAATCGGCGCATTCAATCGTTTAGTTCTGGCTGTTCAACCCAGGGGGCGTGTCGAGTGTTATGGAATGTCCTTCAGTTTACACTCACGTGTTGGGTTTTAATTCAATGTTGAAGCTGCATAGTCCGATCAAACATAACATTTGTCAAAACCAAAGCAATTATCTAGATTTCATTCTACATATCTAACTTAGATAATGATGCACTTATTAAGCATTTGCTGTCACACAGAAGGGAACACTGAGGCAATTTAATAGAACCTGTTAGTTACTGCAGAAGCCTATAGTGTCAGTTTTGGCATGCTTGCCAAAAGTAATTTGACATGTTTGAAGTTCAATCAAATGTTAGCCATTTAAAATAAAAGTCAATTCAACTTAAAGTAAGATAGATTATTATGACCAATCTATAAATATATTTATCTCAGAAAAATGACAGAAGCTTAAAGCCATCGGACCATGCAACTTTAAACTCATTCCACGCAGCAATACATAAATCATGATAGCAGTTGACAACCAAGATTACTGAAATTAAAGGAAAACACAACCTAAGTCGATTTGACATCCAGAAAAATAGGAGGCGTTTGGTTGTAGCAGACGACAAATTACAATAATTGTGGAATGTTAAGGGGGCGTTTCCAAGGGGATACATCTGGCTGCGTACATCTGGTAATAGTCACGTTCTGATATCTGACACAGCCCTCCCCCAAAGCCCTCTCCACCACCCCACCAACCACCGCCACCACCCCCACCCCCACATCTCCGCCTCCCTTGTTAACTCCCACCGCGCGCGCTGGCCGAATTATGTACTATATAATATATTATGTGAATATAAATAATGGCAGCCCCTGAATGCTTCTCTCTAAGAACCTTAACCTCCATGATATTCACTGCAGAGCAGGCATTCTCTCCTCCCCACCTCCTCTACACCGTGGGCCAACTGTCACCCTGCAATGCAGTCTTATATTACTTCCAAAATGTTGCTTTCTGATTAGATTAGATTAGAGTGTTTGAGTTGTGGGCTCATGCCAAGTCGGACACTCCACCACCAGGGCCCCATTACATGTGGTAGAGGATGCTCTGTTCAGTTTTGTCATGTGCAGCAATACATATGAATGTTTGAATTGAAATTTCAAAACTTTTGACATTTCAGCTCCCACTGATCGAAAAGGGCTGTGGGTAACATGTCAGCTGCTACACTGGTCCCGGATGACTAGTCAAGCACATGGGTGTCACTCCCACGGAGAACTGCTGGCAACACGAGTCAGGGCCACGTGACTGGATAGACCCTCCCACCGATTAATTGTCGCATGTCAAAACAGTTAATGAAATTTGGCAGTGAGATGGCATCGACAGTGCAGGGTTAACCGATAAGTGTCGACCGAAGGTAGCGGTATGGTGGGGGGGGGGGGGGGAGGGAGGGGAAGAGTGGGAAGGGGGGGGGGGAGCCGGATAGGAAAGGGGGGGGGGGATGGGGTAGATGTGGAGTGGGGTGTGGGCGGTGATATGGGAGGCAAGAAGAGGGGGGGGGGGGCTGGCAGAGGGAGAGGGGAGAAAGAAGGAGGAGGGGAAGGGGGATAGGTATGGGTGGTCACTAGACATTATGTGGTTAGCGGGATGTAGGCGGTAGTGAGGGAGGGGGAGCTGAGGGGAGGGACAGGGGCCGGGGAGGGGGTTGGCGAAGGAAGGATAGGGAAGGGCTAGGGAGGAGGAAGGGGAAGGGGAGGCGGATATGCAAGTGTGAGCCCTGGTGTGGTTAGCGGGGTGTGGGCCTGTGGTGGGGGGGGGGGGGGCAAGGAGGAGGGGGGAGGGGAGAAGGGAGAGGGGATACGTGAGTGGGAGGGGAGGGGGGACAGGGGAGCGGGGAAGGGAGAGGGAGAGGGGTAGACATGTGTGGGTCATGGTGTCGTTAGCGGGATGTGGGAGGTGGTGGGGGAGGAAAGGAGAGTGGTGGGGGGGGGGGGAGAGGGAGATGGGGAGGGTAGGAGGGGGGTAAGAGGATGGAGTGGGAGGATGGAGGGAGGAGGTGGAAGGGGGGGGGGGGGAAGCGAGGAAGAGGGAGAGGGGAGCGGGAGGGGGAGACAGATATACCGGAGTGAAGTGGCACATGAGGAAGAAGTTGGAGGAGGGGGATGGGAGGGTGGGGAGGGAAGGGAGAGAGAGAAGGTGCAGGAGCAGGGGAGGGAGGGGTGGCGGGGAGAGGGGGAGAGGGAGGAGGGGGGGGGGGAAGGAGAAGTGGTGGGGGGAGTGGTGTAAGAAGCAGGTTGGGGGTGAGGGACGTGGTGGTTGGGTCCTGGTTGCGTGGTTGCGTGGTGGAGTAATAGTGGGGAGGTGGGGTGAAGTGGGGGTTAGGGGGTGAGGGAGGTGGTGGTTGTGTTGTGAGTGTCTGGCGGAGTTGTGGTGGGGGAGGGGTGGGGGTGGGCTAGAAGCAGGGTAGGGAGTGCGCTGTAGACATGAATGGTGGTGGGTAACTGGTGGTAAGGTTAAGATGTAGGGGCAGTGTGCATGACGGTGCTACGGTCAGTGGGTGCTGAGGGGCGACGCAGTGTGGGGTGAGAGAGGCTGTACGGGGCGAGGCGGGGAGGGAGTGTGGTGGTGTGGTGTATGTGTGTGTGTGAGGGTTGTGGCGTCGTGTGGGTGGTGGGGGTGGAAGTTTGACGCCGGAGGCAGAGTGGTAGGTTGGCGTAACACATGTTTCACGTTATAAAGTCGACGATCAATGGTGGATGTGATCAAAATGAACAAATTGGTCATCTGGTCACATCGAACACATCGAACACAGAAGTACATAGGAGGGACGCCCACCAGACACATCCGGGCAATTTTTTACCGAGCCACCTCGGCAATAGACGAGATCACGGTTCCGAGTGCGCATGCGGTGAAAACGGCGTTGGGAGCAAAGCAAAGGCGTACCGCCATTGAGTTTGCCGATACACGTAGGGACAAACTTCCATTTTATTCAAAATTAATAGAAATACATAACAATTTGGCACAAACATGGATGGAAGGATGCAATATAATAATATAATGAATATGGATATGTTTAATACATAACTCTCCAACTAATTAAGCATTTTGAGCTAAGAAACATACAATTTCAGTCACTTTACAGGCTGATGTTTACATCACTATTGATTAGCCATAAGTAATTCTTGTTCTAAATATTAAAATGCCAAATGTGTAAACAAAAACTTGTTTCAAAGAAATATATAACCAATATCTGATTAACCCTATTCATTTTATATTTCTACATATGTCATTAACCATAGGATATAAATCAAAACATGAATAAAATAAGTAAAACTGACTCTGGCTATGGGCTCTAACACTAGTCTGAGTGCCCAGATTTGTCTAAATCTAAATGCACATGGCATAAGATGTGCTGATTATATTGATGTAAATGTAATGCTCGATAAAAGATTAATATCTTAATTTATTATATATATATTTTTAGTTGGTGTTCTATGTTTCAAACAAGAGCTGAGATGAGCTGAAACTAGCACATTTCATAGCTGCACCCAGTGTATTAGCATGTGCCATGTGCTTCTCGTCAGTTTGTTTTGCTCTGACACATCCCACAATGCACCGCGCGGCTGGAACGGTGATGTAGTCTATATACAGTCATACTAGTAGTACTCCAGTTTATTCTTTCATTAACAGTTGGATGTTTGTTGTTGTTTTACATCCTAGCAACATCTAAGGTCAAATCAGGATGGGCACTGACAGTGCACACTCATGGTGACTTAATAGTGCTACTCCACTGGGAGACCATGTCGCCAGCACCATGTTCCAATATCCCACACAGTCAGATTATCCTGACACTGTAGCAACCAGTCCTAGTTATATCCTATTAATGCAGAGTGCCTGGCTGGAAGCAACAAGTATCAATTGTGTAAGTCATATAAGTCCTTGGTTTGACTCGACTATGATTCAAACTCCTGATCTTCCACATCGGAAGCCTGCATTCTATTGATTCGCTCGACCACATCCGGTGTGACACCGGAGGTGTAGTGGCAACTTAGTGTAACACATTTTACGTTATAGAGTCGATGATTGATGGTGGATGTGATCAAATTGAACAAATTGGTCACAACTCGTCAATCCGGTGTGGCGGTTTAAAATATCAGTGTGTTTAGATTCTACACTCAGGGTTCTCCGCATGTGTCAAAATTGAATGGAATTTCAGCGTATTCGATTAATCAACTCGGGTGACCCTAGCCACGTTTTGACGCACCAATGTGACCTCATCGCTCCTACCCAACCCCAGCCAAGAGGTGGGTTAAAATGTGTGCACAAGGGGCATGTTTTTGTCAACTGCACTCGCGGTGTTCTATTTGAATTTCTAGCAACTCGGGTGACCTGAGTCGCTCAGGTCATGTTAATCGGATACGCGCATGTACATAACCCATTGACACATGCGCAGAACACCGAGCATAAACTCTAAACGGACTGTGTTTATAAACCGCCACACCGGTCCCAGCCCCATCCAACACAGAACTACATTGGAGGAACGCCCACCAGACAAATTAGTAATTTACAGTCCTACTACAGTTTATTCTTTCAATAAAAGTTGGTTGTTGTTGCTTTACCTCCTAGCAACATGTAAGGTCAAATATATACTTTTTTTCTTCTTTGGCCTTAGTAAAACATGTCGGTTCTCAGCGCCACGCCCCTAGGATCCAGATGTGTCGTGGTGCCTTTATCTACCCGCACCACCAGGACCAATCACTCCACCCCTTCACAACCCGCTTCATCAGTCAGCCATATATCATATATATCCGGAAATAACATGAAGAGCCTGGCCCCACTGGGACACCCGGCCACCGGCACCATGACCTGATATCCCACTCAGTCACATTACCCTGATACTGAGCCAACCAGTTTTTGCCCTATCATAATAATGGCCAGCGCCTGGCTAAGAAGCGACAAATATCAATTTTTAAGTCATTGGCTTCACTCGACCACCGTTCAAACCCGTGGGTCCACACCGCCCAAATGGGACCCGTGGGTTCGAATCCCACGATCTACTATTATACCAGGTAGTGACAAGTATCTTTTTTTTTAAGTCACTGCTTTGAATCAGCCGGGATTCGAACTCCCGACCTTCCGCACGGGAAGCCTGCGCTCTTTCCCCTTCGCCCACTGCGTCCGGTCACGCGCACACTGACGCCGGTAGGGGGCGTATGGGAGCAGCTCGGACAGTTCCTGAAAGTGACACATTTTGGAACTAAGTGGATCCTGACATACGCAGTGATGACCGATGAGATAACCTCGGCCCTCGGTCCTCAATCTACACCACCTGTGGCCTACAGACAATGCTGGAACCTGCGCCCGGCACGTGACCGTGCCCAAAGACAACGTACGACAAGTCGAGCCACTCGTCGCTTTCATATAGGAATTTCTTAAATAATCATGCAGTGCTGCCACCCAATGGCAAACAAGGTAATTGAACAGGTCCCCTAGCCCAGCATCACTGCTGTACCATTGAAACAATGGGACAGGTTCCCTAGTCCACCCTGACTGCTGTACCATGAAAGACAATGTATGACAAGACGTGCCTCTCTTGCTGGGGGGGGGGGGGGGGGGTTGTAACCTATTGGTTACAGGCTGCAGAACTGCAGCATTGAAAACGCCACTGATAACTCGGTCCGTTTTTTGGCTGAAGTGTAGACTTCTGGCAGGGTGGGGGGGTGGGGGGGGGGGTTGTAGAAGTACTTGACTACGATAAAGATGAATCGTTGAAGCAGTACCGGATATCGACCGGTCCGATTTTAGCAGAGAATTTGTGTCCAGTCGCCGATGGGTTGGAAGGAAGGGGGAGGTGTGGAGGAGGGTGGGGGCGGGTGGTGTGTGTGAAGGTGGGATCTGCAGCAAGAAGGTAGAAAGTGAAGAAACAGTGAAAAAGGAATAGGGCCCTACCCAAGCAAACAACTCAATTGATAAGAAGCAGTGGAAAGCCTGGGAGACAAAAGTGTAGGATTGAAGAAAGAGAAGTGAGGAGAGTTAAGTCAAAGGGCCGTGCCTCCTTGCCCAGTGGTGACCAGTCGGAGGGCCAGAGACACAGACGGAGTAAGAGGTAGAAGGTGAAAGGCTGACTGGCCTGGCCTCCGCTTGCAATATTGATTTAGACAAATACAGGAGAGGAGACCGGCAGCTGAGAGGTGATAGAAGAGGTGTGGACGAAGTGGAGTCTGGACAGCAAGTGTGCCACTCAGCGCTTTCATATTGGAATTTCTAAAATAATCATGCAGTGCTGCCACCCAACGGCAAACAAGGTAATTTGACAGGTCCCATAGCCCAGCCTCACTGCTGTATCATTAAAACAAGGGGACAGGTTCCCTGGTCCACCGTGACTGCTGTACCATCAAAGACAATGTACGGTAATTATAGTGCGTTATCTCCCACTATTAATAATGAAAACAATTATTATGCATGGTGTATTGAAAAGAAATGTCCGTAGAATCGGTGAACAAGTATGCCAAATGAGCGGGAGATATACACTATGTTAAAGCTGCATAGTCCGATGAAATATCAAATTTTCAAAACCAAACCAATTATCTAGATTTGATTTTACATATCTGACTTAGATACTGATGCACTTATTAAGCATTTGTTTCTGCGTAGAAGGCAATACTGAGGCAATTTACCAGAACCTGTAACTGCAGAAGTCTGTGGTGTCAGAGTTTAGGCAAGCTTGCCAAAACTAATTTACCATGTTTGCACTCAAAATATCTCAAAAGTTTACCATTTGAAATAAAAGTAACTTTGAACTAATGTAAAGTAGATACTAGTGATTGATCTAATATATTTATCTCAGAAAAAATACAGAAATTCAAAACCATTGGACTATGCAACTTTAATATAATATTTTATTTGCCATTTATAGCTCATTTTGTTCGCCGTGGGGTGGCGCCACTGCATCTGTATTTCACAGGAAAGCACTGAGTGGCGCGTCTTATCGTACATTGTCTTTGCCGTGACGTTGTCTGTACGAGGAGCCTACCACCCACCACTTCGTACTCCCTCCCTGATGTCTGCGAACCAGGCGGGGTGGCCGAATGAGTTGAGCATCAGTCTCCCGTTTTGGTAAATCATGGGATTTGAAACCTGGTCGAGTCAAACTAATGACTTAACAAATTAATGGTTGTTGCTTCCTAACCAGGCATTTGGCACAAGTAAAATTAGGATAGGGCAAGGACTGGCTCATTGTCAGGATAATCTGACTGAGTGAGATATCAGATCATGTTGCTGGTGGTCTGGTGTCCCAGTGGGGCAGCACTATAAAGTCGCCATGAGTGTGCACTGTCACAAGTTGGTCCCCGTCCTGATATGGACTTAGAGGTTGCCAGGAGGTAAAACTCCAGCAACCAACCAACCCTAATGTCTCCAAATATGACCCACCGGAAGCCAACTCCGTGCACATATACATATACTACCCGGATGAGCCCTGGACAGCCCCCGGACGAGCCCCGGACAACCCCCTGGTGACAGCCTGAATATACACATCGAGTATATAACTTATAACCGCTTATCTCAAAGTACATCGACTAAATAATCAATTACAGTAAAACCTCTCTAACCGACCACCTCTACAGATCGACGACTCTCCTATATCGATCGCTTTATTTGGGTCCGAACAATACCCCCGTCCTGATATGACCTTAGATGTTGCTAGGACGTAAAGCAACAAACAAACAAAAACTAAGAAAAATACCATTGTAACCATATTCTAACTCCCTAAACCGACCACCTCCCTAAATGGACCACTTAAAGTCGGTCCCAAGGTCAGTGGATTTAGAGAGGTTTTACTGTATATGATTACGTCAACCAGACTGTTAATATTATATATATTGGCGACTTTGCAGTGCTGCCCCATTGGGAGACCAGGCCGACAGCACCATGACCCAATTTTTCAAGACCGGGCCCACCTGCACTCTGATCCGATTTCCACCACTGGGTCACATTATCCTGACACTGAGCTAACCAGTCCTTGCCATAGCCTAGTAATGCCGAGCGTCAAGCGAGGTAGCGACAAATATCAATTGTGTAAGTCATTGGTTTGACTGTGCCAGCTTTACAAACTCCCGATCTTCCAGCCGAGAAAGCCTGCGCTCTTAGATATTGCGACCACGTCCTTACCAGATGGGATGGCCAAATGAGTTGAGCGTCCGTCTCCAGCATTGGTAGATCATGGGATTCGAAACCATGGGTTTGAACCCATGTTGAGTCAAACCGATGACTTAAAAATTGATAGCTGTCACTTCCTAGCCTAGCGCTTAACATTATTATGATAAGTGGGCTCAGTGTCAGGATAATGTGACTGAGTGGGATATCAGGTCATAGTTCTAGCACGCTGGTCTCCCAGTGGGGCAGCACTATAAAGTCGCCATGAGTGTGCACTGAAACAAGTCGGTACCCGTCTTGCTGTGACCTTAGATGTTGCCAGGACTTAAAACTCCAACAACCAACCAGCGACCACGCCTGGTCGTGCCTAAAGCAGCAGTATCCATATCCCCCTTCGATAAAAGCAAATTCACTTTTTGGATATGGAGGCAGTGAGGTTCACAGCGAGCCGACTGGTTTTCCCGCCAAAACACCGAGGTGCGTCCCGGTGCAGACGACATTCTCACTTGGGCGGGGTGGACAGGTAGGTATTGGTGCACAGGTTACCCACAGGTAACCAGGCACCCTGTCCTCGGGTAGCATTTCCACCCGACCCGTTTTTTTTTTAATGGGTCACCTCCGTGAATAGCTTGCGTCTAGAACTGAAAAAACAAGTAGGCGCATTCAGATTTGCATACAATGTTATTACAACGAGGTGCTCGTCAAGGGGTGGGGGGGGGGGAGGGGGTAATCATGGAAAATTGCCTAGATAGTTCAAATTCTTGCTCTTAATCGCTCATTACTTCTAGGACTATTTCCAAAGACAACACGGTCAGAGACCACCCCCCCCACTCCACCCCCCAACACACACACTCGATTTATCTTATCGGTCGGCAACTGTATTCAGATGGTCGGCGCCACAGAGCACACAGACATGGACTAGAACCCCAGCTGATTCAGCTGGCAGCCCTAGCCTAGTATCATTGTGCAGTATTCTTGTCGCGTGGTTTTACACGTGCCCAGCCCACAGTGTGATTTAATCCTGATGTAATTCATGACTAGATCATGTAAAAGTGGCGTAAACTAAATTATTGAAGACTTGGTAGCAGCCCATACAAAACGTATCGGAAGGCTGGGTTGTATAGAAATAACCACATGGTTGTGCAATCTAATACATTGAATATATTGTAGGAGAGGGCAAAAAGCCATGGAATTAGGAAGTCTAAGAAATGCAAACTACAACTAGCGGGGGCCTATGTACTGGAAACATTTAAGGTCATATCCAGATTGGTACCGACTTGTGATAGTGTGAACTTGTGGTGACTTTATAGTGCTATCCCACTGGGAAGTGAGGCCTCCGGAACCATGACCCAATAACTTTATAGTGCTGTCCCAATGGGAAACCAGGACGGTGCACCCTGACCTGGTATCCCATTCAGGCACATTATCCTGTCACTGAGCTAGCCAGTCCTTGTCCTATCCTATTAATAATACCTAGTGCCAGGCTATGAAGCTCTAACTATAAATGTGTAAGTCATTAGTTTGACTCGACCAGCATTTTCAGATGGTACACAGATGGAATAAAATCCTAAAATGTGATGGAATAAAATGCCATAAAGCATCATAAGTTTAAACCCTCCCCCGCAAAATTATTATTTTGTCAATTGTAATTTCAGGTGTTATGTAGTTGCGTACATGCGCATATGGAAGCTACGCCTCTGTACACCACCATTATCAGCTCTGTTTTGTGAATGTAGTAAGTAGGCAGTGTATGGGGGGGGGATTAAAATGTATGATGCTTTATGGCATTTTATTCCATCACATTTTATTTCAATAGTATTTAATTCTGTCTGCGGACCATCTCAAAATCCTGGTCGAGTCAAACCAATGACCTACAACATTTATAGCCTGGCACTAGGTATTATTAATAGGATAGGACAAGGACTGGTTACCAACACGCTATGTTCAATAGAGTCGAGTTGATACACTTTTAGGTGAATGAGGATAGCTTTAGATCCTTTCAATTTGCACATCAGTATTTGTCGAATTATCATACAGGTACTTGTGATTAAGATAAGCCGGCTTTATTTACTAAATTGGGACATAGCTTTAAGAGTGAGGCTATCTTGAGGTGATAAGCACGATGCATGAGCAAGGTACCACAAAGTCCTTTAGGATATTGGTGGGTTTTTTTTTCTGGTGGGAATATGAATGGAGGATTGAGGTAGGGTTGTGTGTGGTACTATTGGTAGGGGGGGGGGGGTTGGTCACGTGGGGTGGTAGAAGGGGGAGGGGGTTGAGTGAGAAAGATACCACAAAGTCCTTTATGATATATATTTGTTTTCTGGAACAGTAAGGTTATGGCAAGAACATGAATGGAGGAGTGAGATGGGGACGGGTGTGGTATGGGGGTGGGTGGGGTCATCTGGGGTGGTAGAGGGTGGGAGTGGCGCTGGGGGTGGGACTGGGGGTGGGGCTGGGGCTGGGGGTTGGGGCTGGTACTGAGGCCGGGGCTGGGGCTGGGAGTTGGGGCTGGTACTGAGGCTGGGGCTGGGAGTTTGGGCTTGTACTGAGGCTGGGGCTGGGGCTGGGGCTGGGAGTTGGGGCTGGTACTGAGGCTGGGGCTGGGGCTGGGGCTGGGGCTGGGGGTTGGGGCTGGTACTGAGGCTGGGGCTGGGAGTTGGGGCTGGTACTGAGGCTGGGGCTGGGGCTGGGAGTTGGGGCTGGTACAGAGGCTGGGGCTGGGGCTGGGGCTGGGGCTGGGGCTGGGGGTTGGGGCTGGTACTGAGGCTGGGGCTGGGAGTTGGGGCTGGTACTGAGGCTGGGGCTGGGGCTGGGAGTTGGGGCTGGTACTGAGGCTGGGGCTGGGGCTGGGAGTTGGGGCTGGTACAGAGGCTGGGGCTGGGGCTGGGGCTGGGGCTGGGGCGGGGCTGGGGGTTGGGGCTGGTACTGAGGCTGGGGCTGGGAGTTGGGGCTGGTACTGAGGCTGGGGCTGGGGCTGGGAGTTGGGGCTGGTACTGAGGCTGGGGCTGGGAGTTGGGGCTGGTACAGAGGCTGGGGCTGGGGCTGGGGCTGGGGGTTGGGGCTGGTACTGAGGCTGGGGCTGGGAGTTGGGGCTGGTACTGAGGCTGGGGCTGGGGCTGGGGGTTGGGGCTGGAACTGAGGCTGGGGCTGGGAGTTGGGGCTGGTACTGAGGCTGGAGCTGGGGCTTGGCAAGAACTGGGGTGACAGTCGCTTTATCTACGAAGGGAGAAGCTTTCACGTTGAGCTTAAAGCTGCATAATCCGATAAAAGCATCACCTTTAGGAAACCCAAAACAATGACCTAGTTTCCATCCTACAGATATTTGCCAACTCGCTAAACATGTACTACTGTACAGAAGAGAAAGGAAGTCAAATTAACACTGTTGTTAATAACCTTATCCACGCATACCTGTCTATGTGGCTCCTTGTCTGTGAGGTCAGTGCATAATACTACATTTGTCTCCCTCGTCTTTTAAATGGTTTATGCCCGTAAGTCATTTAATGCTTACAATTACAGATATACAGGCAATGCACTTACATACATGTACACAGGGTAGGTTCAACAACTATGCAATGTGTAGCTTGTATGTGATCTATATCACGGCAACCAGTGTCGTGGGAGTGATGACAATAGGAAATAGCGCCTAGAGCGGGAATCGAACCCACTTCACCCCGGTGTGTGTGTGTGTATGTATGTGCATAAATATATACATGTCTATGTGTTCATGTGTAAATGTTTGTGTGTATGCATGTGCTTGCGTATACATGTATATGTGTGTGCATGTCTGTGCATGTGTGTGTATGTGCATGTGCATGTATGTGCAAGTACATGTGCGTGTGCATGTGTGTGCATATGTAGGTGTGCATGTGTATATGTGTGCGTGTGTATGTGTGTGCATGCATGTGTGCATATGTAGGTGTGAGTGTGTATGTGTGTGCATGGGTATGTGTGTATGTATGTGCGTGTGTATGCGGGTAATGCAGTACCTATCTGCTAAAATACCTCAGGGTGTTTGACGCCCCTGTCTTGCAAAGTTATAAACCACTGCCTTGTGGTACAGGTTCTTGATAGAATCAACGGCTAAGGGAGCAAACCCTAACAGAAAACCATGCTTCCGTGGCAGCATTAAGGGCGGTGATGAAGGGAACACCCAACATCTCCCGGCTAGCTACTGCAGGGACAAATAGTTTGCACCTGTCTTGACGTGTTCTTGCCGGTGTGAAACCTCTATTTGCTCCCCGAGAGAGTGCCGCTGGTAACTTGCAAAAGCCAGCAGCACTTCAACACTTTGCAAGCAGCTTTTATGAAATGCACAACCGCACGGAACAGCGGCGGTTAAGAAATAAAAGCAGTCTTTGTCGCATTGCGACCGACAGCATGATGATGATGATGATGATGTGCGTGTGTATGTATGTGAGCATGTATGTATGTATGCGTGCATGTCGATGCGTGTGCATGTGCGTGTGTATGTGCATGTGTGTGCATGTGTGTGCATGCATGTGTATGTATGTGCGTGTGTATGTATTTGAGCATGTATAAATGTACGCATGCATGTGCATTTGTATGTGCATGTGTGTGCATGTGTGTGCATGCATGTGTATGTGTGTATGTATGTGTGTGTATGTATGTGAGCATGTATGTATGTATGCATGCATGTCAATGCGTGTGCATGTGCGTGTGTATGTATGTGAGCATGTATGTATGTACGCGTGCATGTCGATGTGTGTGCATGTGCGTGTGGATGTGCATGTGCGTGAAAGTGGTGGGCACTCTCACATTTGCTAATCTCACAGGTGCAAACATCCATTGACACAAACACCCCCCCCCCGCACCATCCTCACCCCCCCCCCCCCCCCCCCCCCCCCCACACACACACACACTCCGTCACGCCCCCTTAGCGGCCACACCTTTTACAACACACCCCTCGATTCAACAACACCAAAGAATACAACTCACCCGCGGGTGGCCATAAGAACACCTGTTCGCCGTCACAGGTGGTCGTCGCCTTGCTGAGCAGCGGGTCCAGATTGTGTTCCATCATCGGGGCTGCCCGGCCCGGGCGGCGGGCGGCGCGGGGAGCTGGGCGGCGTGAGCAGGAGGGTCGACCGGGGGAGCTTGGCGGCACGAGCAGGGGGTCGGCCGGGAACCAGCCACGGGCCGCGACGCGGGGAGCTAAGCGGCACGGGCAGAGTGGTCCGCCGGGAACCGGTCACGGGCCGCGCCGCGGGGAGCTTGGCGGCACGAGCAGGGTGGACAGCCCGGAACCAGTCACAGGCCGCGCCGCGGGGAGCTAGGCGGCACGGGCAGAGTGGTCCGCCTGGAACCAGTCACGGGCCGCGCCGCGGGGAGCTAGGCGGCACGAGTAGGGTGGACAGCCGGGAACCAGTCACGGGCCGCGCCGCGGGGAGCTAGGCGGCATGAGCAGGGTGGACAGCCGGGAACCAGTCACGGGCCGCGCCGCGGGGAGCTAGGCGGCACGAGCAGGGTGGACAGCCGGGAACCAGCGACGGGCGGCGCCGCGCTACTGTCACTTTCAACGTGCACGGACACAGTGGGTTCTCCCACTCGCAGGGGGAGGTGAGTGAGTGGGTGGTGGTGGTGAGGGTGGGGTGTGTATGCGTGGTGGTCTGGTGTGGGGGTTGTGAATTGTGGGGGTGGGAGCGGTGTGGGGGTTGTGTGTGTGGAAGTATGGTGTGTGTAGTGTGTGGTGTGGGTGTATAACTGTGGTGTGTGTGGAGATGTGGTGTTTGTGGTACGTGTGTACTGGATGTGTGGGTGGTGGATGTGTGGGGAGTTGTGATGTGTGAGTATGGGGGTTGTGATAGATGTTGGTGGGTGTAGAGCTGATGTATGTGTGCAGGTGTGGTGGGTGTGATTATGGATGTGGGTGTGATGGGTGTGTTTCTAGACTTCTAGTGTGTGTGGTGGGTGTGCAGGTATGATGTATGTGTGTGTGTGGGTGTGGGTGTATGTGCGTGTAGAAATGTGGTAGGTGGTGCGTGTGTGTGTGGTGGGTGTAGAGCTGTGATGTATGTGTGTGTGCTGGGTGTGGGTGGGTGTGATGGTAGCGGTGGTGCATGTGGGCATAGTGGGTGGGTACCTGGTGGGTGTGGGTGTATGTGGAGGAACATTATCATAGCAGGTATGTGTTAGCAATAACTCATCGATCATTACCCGCAGAATTACTATGGTTTCACAGCTGAAAACGGTATGCGCACAATCAGATTGTGATAAGGGGAATAGATAAACCGTCAACACATCTCCTCAATACATATGGCATATATATATGTGTGTATATATATATATATATATATATATATATATATATATATATATATATATACGATATGTATATAGATAATATATGCATATATATGTAAATATATGCACAAATATGTAAATCTGTGCAAATATATTTAATCTATGCAATATATGTAAATCTACATTCATGCATGTTAATACATGTAAATATAAGGCAACCATATGTAAATGTGTGTCCGGTATGTAAATATACCTTCATGTACATTGATATATGTAAATATAAGGCACAAATATGTAAATGTGTGTACGATATGTAAATATACATTCATGTACATTAATATATGTAAATATAAGGCAAACATATGTAAATGTGTGTATGATATACAAATATATGTTCATGTACATTAATATATGCAAATATAAGGCAAATATAAGTACATGTTTGTATGATATGTAAATATATGTTCATGTACATTAATATAAGTAAATATAAGGCAAACATATGTAAATGTGTGTATGATATATAAATATACGTTCATGTACATTAATATATGTAAATATAAGGCAAATATAAGTACATGTTTGTATGATATGTAAATATACGTTCATGTATGTTAATATAAGTAAATATAAGGCAAATATATGTAAATGTGTATATGATATGAAAATATACATTCATGTATGTTAATATATGTAAATATATTTCTTATTCGAACCATAGTTTCCAGGGTTTCTTTAATTATCCGTGTATACATTGGAATTTCAATTATTTATCATATATATCTGTCCAATGTCAAATATAATTCATCTTTATGTGATCTTTGATTGGCGTCAACCCAATATGAGTTTTCTTGGATTCATCAGGTTGATAGGCATTAACTACAATGGATATCACCAGACAAAGAAATATCTTACTGAAGCCCTGTCGGTATTTAGTAACTATCTGTATTACAGAATAACCCCATTAAACCAAACTTGAAGGGACCTTAGAAATTTGTTAGGATTAACCGATCATTGGTTTAACCAAGCTTTGGCTTTGACTTTGACTTTGAGTAAGCATGTATTGCACATATAATATACAATGTACATGGACACTTTGATTATTGTTTTTGATGTATGTACAGTATAACCCCGTTAAACCAACCTCGGTTAAGCCAAATGATCGGTTAATCCAAACTTGTTTTCGGGGCCCGGCAAAATACTACCATTTATCATATAAAAAAGTCAGTGGGGTCTCAGATGACCTTATAACCACATGAAAGTTTGATTTAACCGTACCGGAGCGGCCTGGGGTCTGACAATTCTGTTTGGATTAACTGATAATTTGGATCAACCGACTTTGGTTTAACCAACTTTTTTATATGATAAATGGTAGTCTTTTGTCGGGCTGCCAACAAAAGTTTGGATTAATTGATCATTTGGTTTAACCGAGCTTGGTTTAATGGGGTTATACTGTATTAGGATAGGGCAAGGACTGATTATCTCAGTGTCAGGATAATGTGATTTAGTGGGATATCAGGTCATGGTGCTGGCAGCCTCGTCGCTCAGTGGAGCAACACTATAAAGTCACCATGAGTGTGCACTGTCACAAGTCGGTCTTGTCATCCTGACATGATTTTAGATGTTGCCAGGACGTAAAACTCCCACAACCAACCAACCAACCCAGCTTGGTAACGGATAATGCACGATAATGGCCGCCTAAGCACTGCGTATAATTAAGGTGAATTGTACAGATTGTAACCAGAACATAGTGAATCAATAGAAGAGCAATATCCATTGTCAAATTACAGCTATAAATAAGATGATTATATAGAAATAGCCAAAGCGGAATGAAGAAGGATGGAATGGCTGAATGAGTTAGAGCGTCCGTCTCGCATGTTGGTAGATCGTGGGTTCGAATCCTGGTCGAGTCAAACCAATGACTTAAAAATTGATACTTGTCGCTTCCTACCCAGACTTTTGGCATTACTAGGATAGGGCAAGGAGCAGTGGAATGAGGAAGACCAGTCATCTACGACTGAAATGTCCCCTGCTTAAACAACTAATGTACCCTAACAAAAAAATGCGGGGGAAAGAAAGAAAGAAAAAAGGAAGCCAAGGACTTAGTTTGGGTTGACATTTATTCCTTTGGTAGGGGGATAGGTGCTCTACCAATAAAAAATTGAAAGTCCGATGCGAGTGACCTTTGCAGTCAGTTGGTCAAGGGTCAGAGTCAGCGGGATGCAGAGAATGATCGGCTATCAGTATATCGAGTTAGTTTGGTACGTGAGGATTGGTGTCAGAAGGATACCGACTAGAAAGATTAAGAGGCATTTTAAATGTATATACACATAATAAATTATGTTTAGTATAAGTATTATATGTATATAAATTGGTGGTGCTGCCTTTTGTTAGTTATTCCTCTTTCGACTGGGCGGGATGGCCAAATGAGGTAGAGCGTCCGTCTCCCGTGCTGCTAGATCGTGGGGTCGTGGGTTTGAACCCTGGTCGAGTCAAACCAATGACTTAAAAATTGATACTTGTTGCTTCCTAGCCAGGCACTCGGCATTATTAGGACAGGGCAAGGACTAGTGTGCTCAGTGTCAGGATAATGTGACTGAGTGGGATACCAGGTCATGGTGCACCGTCCTGGTTTCCCAGTGGGACAGCACTATAAAGTTGCCATGAGTGCACACTGTCACAAGTCGGTACCCGTCCTGATATGACCCTAGATGTAGCTAGGATGTAAAACAACAACAAACAAACATCTTTAGACTATCTAATTTGCAATATTTACACTCGGTCCACATATTATTTTGTTCGGGACTATCGGGACACCGTCACGGGAGCCGTTCCACACTTATCCATTCGCTTGAAGTTTTTAGCTTTATATGTACGGTAGGGCTTTTTGCTCGGCCAGAGCCACGAGACAATAAAGGGCTTCCACCACTCCTAGTCCTCTGTTCCGTCTCCGTTATTTTACAGCTAGGCGAATTTATATAGTACGTAAAATAACACCTGACAAGTTGAGTAAAACTAACATCCATTGTCAAAACTAAATCGATGTCTGTGTTAACGACATCCGCAGCACGAGTTCACCTAGATAAAGGATTCACCCAGTACTCGCAGTACACGGGTGAAGACCAGCCCTGTATAAAAACGGTCAAAAAAGCGGGTTAATGAAATGAGAGCCTAATTTCACAATCTAAGAAGCAACATTTATTCTTTGTAGATGTCTTCATATTTACCCGCTACCTTTGAGTTGCAAAATATAATAAAACATATAGTTTAATAAGATTTAAAAGTGAAATCGATGGCGTTCTATGGCCGCCATCTTGTCTTTTTGCATTCTTGCCCATTTCACCAACTCTGTGCCTATATATGTAGCCATTTGATCCTGGAACCACAGTTTCTAGTTCCTGTTTCATACTAATGCTATTTTTGCCTGTATTTACACTACGTTGTCCTTCACCCATGTACTAGTACACCTTTATACATGAAGGGGTTTCGGCTGCCAGTTGATTAGGGTTTCTGGGAGTGATTTGACAATGTTGGCTAATTTCCTGAACTGTCACACCGACATTGGTATTGATCTCGCTAGTTAAGAACACTCCTGGTTCTACATCTATTCTGAACTTTTGTTGTTGTCTTGCAATCTAGCAACACTTAAGGTCATATCAGGATGGGTACTAACTTGTGGCAGAACGCACTAATGGTGACTGCATGATAGACCAGGCTGCTGGCTCTATGACTCGATATCCCACAGTCGCATTATCCTGAAAACTGTGCTAACCAGTCCTTGTCCTATCCTATTCATGCGGAGCGCCAGGCTAGGTAGGGACAAGTATCAATTTGATAAATCATTTGTTTGAATCGGCTTGGATTCCAACTCCCGACCTTCCGCACAGGAAGCCTGCGTTCTACAGTCTACCGGGATGGCCGAATGAGTTAGAGCATCCGGCTCCCGTGTTGGTAGACCGTGGGTTCGAACCATGGTTGAGTCAAACCAATGACTTAAAAATTTATACTTGTTGCTTCCTAGCCTGGTGCTCGGTATTATTAGGATAGGGCAAGGACTGGTTGGCTCAGTGTCAGGATAATGTGACTGAGTGGGATATCAGGTCATGGTGCTGGTGGCCTGGTCTTCCATTGGGGTAGCACTATAAAGTCACCATGACACAAGTCGGTGCCCGTGCTGATATGACCTTATATGTTGCTAAGATGTAAAACAACAACAAACAAACAAAACCGTCTACCGAATCAGCTACTGGTTATGTTGTGAACTAGTCAAGAGTATTCCTGGTTCGCTACCTAGCTCCTTACTGTTGCCATAAACTATTATAAAGGTGTAGTGCCCCGTGCTGCAGAGGACAAACCCCATTTCGCCCTGCCCTGTCCCTTCTCACAGGAGATTGAACCCTTAACATTATTGGTTTGATATTTGCCTTGGTTATTCATGTCCTTGTAAACTGACTAGCTCTCTCCGGGACGCCTGAATCTTGTATGTTTTGTTTGTCGGCATTAAAACTGCACACTCCGATAAAAACATCAAATTTTCCAAAACAAAATATTTATCTAGATTTGATCCTACATATCTAATTTAGATACTTATGCCCTTACTAAGAATGTTTTGCTACGTAGAAGGGAATGCTGAGTCAATTTAATAGAATTTGTTACTGCTGCAGCCTATGGTGTCTGAGCATTGACGTGCTTGCCAACATTAATTTTGAATGTTTGCACTTCAAACATTTGAAATTTAAAAAATAAAAGTTGCTTCAAATTAAAGTAAGGTAGAAAATCAATCTAATATATTCATCTCAGAAAATGAGAGAAAGTCAAAGCCATCGGACTATGCAACTTTAACTTAGTTTAAGGCCCTGTCACACTATGCCATATTGCGTTAGTGTATGCCGACATACGCTGTCATACGGCAGAATTTTGAACATGCTAAAAATATGACTTATGCCAATTTTACCCATAACTGATTTCAGCGTACACCAGTGGACTTTAACAAACACTACTCATGCCAAACGTACCCATACACCAGCGTACACCAGCGTACATCAGCATGCACCAGCATACACCAGTGTACACCATCATATGCCATCATACACCAGCATACACCAGCATATACCAGCGTACACCAGCGTACACCAACGTGTTGGCACAAAATCACATACATCGGCATATGCGTATGCAATACAGCATAGTGTGACAGGGCCTTTAAAAAAGCTGACTGAAACTGATACAGCTTTGATCTGCAGGTACTTGCCTGTTCTTGTCACTGAGTCCGACACTATTTGTATTGCTTGCACTTAAATGTTAGGCGATATCAGAGTGAACATGGTTAAATATATGTTAGTGCAACTCTGCTGTGTATCCGGGTGCAATGACCGCTCCCTACACACAGAAGCCATCTCTCTGATTCTATTATCAGATGGCCAATTACTTAACTATCTATCTATCTATATATCTACCTACCTACCTACCTAAGTACCTACCCACCTACCTATCTGTCTGTCTGTCTATCTATCTATCTATCTATTTATCTATCTATCTATATATCTGTCTGTCTGTCTGCCTGCCTGCCTGGTTGTCTGCCTGGTTGTCTGCCTGCCTGGCTGTCTATCTACCTATATACCTAGCTACAACTCTACCTATCTACCTACCTACCTGTATGTATGTCTCTCTGTCTGTCTGCATACCCATTTATCTATCTATGTATAGTCGTAAATATTTATGCAGGTATAATGGTTAAATATATCTATTGGGTGCTAATACATTTTGTAAATGAGCAAAAGTTGTGAACATTCAATGCAATGAAGATCAACTGGATTTGGATTTACAATAAAACACTAGAATTGTGACTTTTGACTGTGTGTTGTGTTGTGTGGAGGTATGGCGGGAGTCGGGGAGAGGGGGGTGTAGAAATGTGTGTGTGTGACCTGGTGAATATGTCTAAATGCTGGGTTCTGATTATCATGTCAGCTGAATGGAAACTCACCACGTTATCACCGTATGGAGATTAGGGAGATAGTACGATAATGGATTAAGTGAAGACCTAGTGACATACGTGAGTCACCGCAGCCGAGAGTGTTCAGTACATGGCCGAAAAGGAGAAAAATTAAGAGAACAAGTTTCACAATTGGCAAAACTCGTTATCTCGATGACTTTCAACTTGCATTTTCGTCAGTTTATAAGTCCGCCTTAGATTACACGATAATTTGAGTTAAGCCAATTAATTCCCAACTGCACATAATAGTTAACTTGCGTGTTCCTCAGCATATATGTCCGTCTCATATTAGATGGTAATTTGATTTGAATCAGTTGATTTTCAACCGCACATAATCGTTGCTGATGCCTGTTCCATAGGATTCAGACCGGGCGCAGCGGCCTAATCGGTAAGTTCGACTCCCACTCGAGTCAAACCAATGACTTTTAAATTGATACTTGTTGCGTCCTAGCCTGGTGCTTGGAATTAATAGGATAGGACATGGACTGGTTAGCTCAGTGTCAGGATAAGGTGACTGAGTGGGATATCAGATCATGGTGCTAGTGTCCTGATTTCCCAGTGGGGCAGCACTATAAAGTCACCATGAGTGCACACTGTCACAAGCCGGTAGCCGTCCTGATCTGACATGAGATGTTGCTAGGATGTAAAACAACAACAAAACAAACATTAATGTAAACCCTGACATTAGATGTTGCCAGGATGTAAAACTCCAACAACCAACCAACCAATCAGAAACCAAATAATCGCGCAGCGTGAGGAGGACTTTAATGGGAAATAAGGACATAGGTCACTCGACTCCTGTGGTAACCTTTAAGGGAAACGCGACCAGACGGGATGGCTGAATGAGTTGAGAATCCGTCTCCTGTTTTGGGAGATCGGGGGATCCGAACCCATGAGTTTGTGGGTTCGAACCCTGGTCGAGTCAAACCAATGACTTAAAAATGTATACTTGTCACCAGGTGCTCGATATTATTAGGATAGAGCAAGGACTGGTTGACTCAAGGTCAGGATAATATCATCGCATAGTTCTGGTGGTCTGGTCTCCCAGTGGGCCAGCACTATAAAGTCCCCATGAGTGTGCACTGTCAAAAGTCAGTAGCCGTCATGATATTACCTTAGATGTCGCTAGTATGTAAAACAACAACAAAACAAACATTAAGGGAAACCCTGGGGAATTAGTCTTTCACGGCCTATTTTCAAATTGTCATCCAGCATGAGGTGGCCTTTTAATAAAATATCGAAAAACGTCGATCAGCGCTTAATTTCAAATTATCCTTTGGCATGACGTAACCTTTAACTCTTAAGAGAACATAATAGGATCTGTCTTTCAACGCCTAATTGAAATTGTCGTGGAACATGAGTAGATAACATGAGATGGCATTTAAATGACCTTAGCGCCATGAAAGCCAGGCGCTCGGCATTATTAGGATAGGGCAAGGAGCAGTGGAATGAGGAAGACCAATCGCCCGCGACTGAAATTTCCCCTGCTTAAACAACTAATGTACCAACAAAAAAAGCATAACAATTTTCGAAATGAAAGGACTCGCGTTGAGTGGATCCCACGCCTGAAAGTTAAATCCTGGTGTGCGTATTGTTGTAAAGAAGGAATACAAATTCAATTTAATAGAACCTATGTTTGCTGAGACCTGTCATGTTGAACATTCTGGTGTGGACGCTAAAGGTTCTTTTGTTTTCGTTATTAATATCTCACACATTAGCCTATGTTCATAGATTAGAACCACCAACCTTATATATATATATATATATATATATATATATATATATATATATATATATTAGATTGATTGATATAATCTGATATATTTGTTTATATATATATATATATATATATATATATATTGATATTGATATTGATATATTGCTATAATCTGATATATTTGTTTATATATATATATATATATATATATATATATAAACAAATATATCAGATTATATCAATCAATCAAATATATACATATATTTTCAAATATATCGGAAACTCAAAACGATAGAATTATGCAATATATTTCCTCCGTTAATATAATAAATAATAAGCTATTTGATTAAAAAAAGAAAACACAAATATTAATCTTACGAATTTACAATTAGAACTGCTATAGAAAACCATGTTTCCGAATGCCCACTGGTCCCAGCTTTGCACATATCGGCAGCAAATATGTATAATAATAACAGTAATAATAGAATTCCCTTCCGCGCCTTTATACGTGCATAATACTTACACATCACATATGTACATATATACCCATAAGACAAAGAGATAGAGAGAGTTAGACAAGTATAATAATTATATACGTATATATATAACATATATAATAATTAATATATATAATAATTAATATATATAATGTTTATATATAATAATTAATATATGAAGAGTTCAGGTGCAAAACCACGTAAACACCAATCCAAAAATGTAGTTTAAATACAAGTTTTTCACCTGAAAATAATTTTAATTCTCACTAATTCCACGTGTCATATGATTACATCGTTATGGAGGAATGGACAAAAGAGAAGGAATATCAAACTATTAAGTTTTTGAGGGTTTGATTCCAATGTGTATCATCATTTTTGGATTGGTATTTACCTGGTTTTGTGCCTGAACTCTTCATATATAATATGTAATATATATAATATATATACATAATATATATAATATATATATATAATATATACTATATATACTAATAATATGTATACTACATATACTATATGGATAGTGATAAACCCTTTATCACGGGTAATAAGCTCTATTGTGACTCCCCCCCCCCCCCCCTCTCATGGGGTGGAGGGGGTGGGGTGCCCAGCATGCACCTCGCAACCCCCTCTCTGGGGGGGGGGAGGATCTGCTTTCGCCATTCGGTCAGACGCAACTTTTTTGCTGTGAAGCATCGTTGAGCAGGAGATGCCAGAGAGGACCACTAGTTAGTTGGACAAAGGTGGCTGGCAGCAGGCCCCGATCAGCTGTTAATTATTACAACTGCAGTATTACCACCAGAAAGTACTGGAGCCACTGAGGATAGAGTAGGAGCAACAGCAGGAAGAGTGCTTTACCAGCTGATAAGTCACGGTAGTAAGTCTGAGTACTGGGTGTGATGATAATGGCATCTGATTAACACCAGGAGTCCCTTATAAAAGGAGTCACAGCAGAAAGAGTGCTTTACCAGCTGATAAGTCATGGTAGTAAGTCTGAGTACTTGTTGTGATGATAATGGCGTCTGATTAACACCAGGAGTCCCATATAAAAGGAGTAACAGCAGAAAGAGTGCTTTACCAGCTGATAAGTCACGGAAATAAGTCTGAGTTCTTGGTGTGATGATAATGGCATTTGATTAACACCAGGAGTCCCTTATAAAATATAATACTATATATAATATACATAATATTTATATATAAATTACCCTCCAGATGCCCATGGGGGTACTATTTGCTTTTTCATGGAAAATCATGGAAATGAACTCAAAATGCGAATACCTTCCCTTCCGATACACTACAGCTATTACCGTCAAAACAAAGAAAAAATAAGCAAAGTCTAAATTGAATTGGGGTTAGCACAATGCTAAAGCTACATCAACATCAAAGCCAGTTCGCGTCGTTCTAATTATTGACCCCGCTTAATTATTGACCCCGCTTAATGAACCATTCGGCCATCTGCAAGTTCCAACTCACCCCTCGGTAGTTGCATGTAGCAGTGATCAGGCTCCCTGTACCAGCCGTGGCAGGCTGCTGGGCGCAGGAAGTCAAAGTCGTCACGCATCGTTGAGCAGGAGATGCCAGAGAGGACCACTAGTTAGTTGGATAAAGGTGGCTGGCAGCAGGCCCCGATCTGCACTATCACCACCAGAAGTACTGGAGCGGCTGGCGATGGAGTAGGAGTAACAGCAGCAAGAGTGCTTTCCCAGCTGATAAGTCACGGTAATAAGTCTGAGTGCTTGGTCAGCTGATAATGGAGTCCTGTCTAACAGCAGGAGTGCCTGCCCAGCAGATAAGTCTTGGTAATAAGTTGAGTACTTGGTGAGTTGATAATGGAGTCCGGACTAACAACAGCAGGAGTGCTTTACCAGCATATAAGTCTCAGTAATAAGTCTGAGTGCTTGGTCAGCTGATAATGGAGTCAGTACTAACAACAGCAGGAGTGTCTTCCCAGCAGATAAGTCTCAGTAATAAGTCTGAGTACTTGGTGAGTTGAATAGCCACCTCGGGATGAGAACTTACTCAGAGCAGGAACCAATACCTGTCGCTTTGATAAGAGGATGGTCAACCAGCCAGAGGCCTGCTTGACACTGACAAAGTGTTCAATGGGTTATTCTTCTCCTTCTTCTTCGGCTTCTTCCTCTTCTTCTTCTTCTTCTTCTTCTCCTCCTCCTTCTTCTTCTTCTTCTTCTTCTTCTTCTTCGTCTTCTTCCTTTCCTTCTTCAGTTGGAAGTCCTTCTTGCTATTGTTCTGGTTCTCCTCTTTCTTTGTCTGAGTACTTGTTCAATGGGCTCTTCTTCTTCTTCTTCTTCTCCTTCTTCAACTGCTTCTTCAGTTAGAAGTACTTCTCGCTATTATTCTTGTTCTCCTCTTTCTTTCTCCCCTTCTTGTTCTCCTTCTTGAACAGTGATGTGGCTTGTGGTGAAGTGGATGATGGTGTGGCTGTATATCATTGCTTTCTCTTTCTTTTTCTTTCTCTCTTTCTCGTTCTCCGTCTTGGACGCTGTTGCTGTGGCTTGTGGTGAAGTGACGGATGGTGTGAGTGGGTATTGTTGATATCAGTATGATGTGTCTATCGCGAGCATTTGAGCAGGTCTGAGCGCGTGCGTCGCGTGCCGCTGCACATAATGTGAGCTCACTGGGTCGTTGCGTCGGGCGACTCCCCGCCCCGCACGAGTGGCTCGGTGATTGGCGCCGGACTACAGGGCGGGGCGGGCCGGGGAGTGACGGCGGGCACGTGCAACACACATGTCGGCCCGGGGAGGGCCTAGTGGCGGGCGGCGGGCACTGGTGGCGGCAGTGGGGTGGGGAGGCGGTGGTGGTTGTGGTGGTTGTGGTGGTTGTGGTGGTTGTGGTGGTTGTGGTGGGTGTGGTGGGTGTGGTGGGTGTGGTGGATGTGGTGGTTGTGGTGGATGTGGTGGTGGTTGTGTGTTCAGTTGTGGTCGTGTCGTGGATGTAGCCGTGTGGTGATTGTGGTCGGGTGGTAGTTGTATGGTGTATGTGTGGTGGTTGCGTGGTTGTTGTTGTGTGGTGGTTGTGTGGTGGTAGTGTGGCGGTTGTTTGTGGGGTAGTGTGGGGGTTGTTTGGTGGTTGCGTGGTGTGTGTGGTTGTTGTTGTGTGGTGGTTGTGTGATGGTTGTGTGCTGGTCGTGTGGTGGTTGTGTGGTGGTAGTGTGGCGGTTGTATGGTGGTTGTGTGGTGGTTGTGTGGTGTGTGTGGTTGTTGTTGTGTGGTGGTTGTGTGGTGGTTGAGTGGTGGTTGAGTGGTGGATGTGTGGTGGTTGTGTGGCGGTTGTGTGGTGGTTATGTGGTGGTTGTGTGGTGGTTGGTGTGTGGTTCTTGTGTGGTGGTAGTATGGCGGTTATGTGGTGGTTGTGTGGTGATTGTGTGGTGGTTGTGTGGTGGTTGTGTGGTGAGTGTGGGGTGGTTGTGTGGTGGTTGTGTGGTGATTGTGGTGATTGATGTGGTGTGGTCGTGTGGTGGTTTTGGTGATGGTGTGGTACGTAGAAGGGTAGTGTTGTGGTGGTGTGGTAGTGTAGTGGGGTGGTTGGTTAGAGAGGTGTTCTAGTTGTGTGGTGGTGTGGTAGTGGTGTAATGCTATAGTTTTATAGTAGCGTATACGTGTGGTGGCTTGGTGCAGTGGTGAAATGTTGTAGTGGGGGTGATGTAGTGGTGTTGTGGTGGTGTTGTGGTGGTGGTGTTGTGGCGGTGGTGTTGTGTTGGTGGTGTTGAGGTGTTGTGGTGGTGTTGTGGTGGTGTTACGGTGGTGTTGTGGGTGTTGTGGTGGTGTTGTGGTTGTGTTATGGTGGTGTTGTGGTTGTGCCTTGGTGGTGTTGTGGTGGTGTTTTGGTGGTGGTGTGGTGGTGTGGTGGTGTGGTGGTGTGGTGGTGGTGTGGTGGTGGTGTTGTGGTGGTGCCTTGGTGGTGTTGTGGTGGTGGTGTTGTGGTGGTGTTGTGTTGTGGTGTTGTGGTGGTGTTGTGGTGATGTTGTGGTGGTGGTGTGGTGGCGGTGTTGTTGTGGTGGTGTTGTGGTGGCGTTGTGTTGTGGTGGTGGTGTGGTGGTGTTGTTCGACGATAAGGCGGCAGTGGTGTGGCTACAAGACACACCCCTCAACTTAGCTCCTTAAATCCATCTTCTCTATAGATCTATATATAAATAGTACATCTAGATGCTCAATTAAATCCAACCTCCCTATAGATCTATATATAAATAGAACATCTAGATGCCCAATTAAATCCAACTTCCCTATAGATCTATATATAAATAGTACATTTAGACGCGCAATTAAATAGTAACTCCAGGAATGGTGCAGTGCACATGTGAACAGTAAATGTGTGCACTCCAGTTGTGCAAGTGTAGTGAGGGTGTGTCCCGCTTCCGGGGCCGTGTGTGGGGCGTTGGGTGCGTGGGGGTGGGTGGGGTGGGAGGTGTGTGCGCCCTGGTACGGGAGGTGGAGCAGAGAGGCACTGGAGTTACAATTTAAACGATCCGATTCGTGAGTAGACTTGCGTACATTATATCATACAATGTCAATGCGAGACTAGTTACTAACTAGCTTAACTAAATAACCTAGTCGCATCTGGTCGAGTCAAACGGATGACTTAACAAATTGATAATTGTCATTTCCTAGTCAGGTACTCGGTATTATTATGAGAAGGCAAGGACTGGTTGGCTCAATGTTAGGATAATGTGACTGAGTGGGATATTATGTTGGTGGTCTGGTCTCAAAGTGGGGCAGCACTTTAAGGTTGCCATGAGTGGGCACTGTCACATGTCAGTACCCGTCCTGATATGACCTTTGATGTTGCCAGGACGTAAAACTTCAATGACCAAAAAGAATCTTTTCTGGTGACCCATATACATATATTATAATATGAACCTGATGGTAGTAATCTGAAACAGGGAGAATTGGTCCAATAGCTACTTGTATTGTTGTAAATAGCAGTACAAATACGCATAAATGATTCAGTCAAATATACATACCGCCCCATTGGTTTTTGCAGATGTTTTTGTTTGGGGTGGGGATGTGTGGCTTTTTAAAATTTCTTTTAAATTTTACCTCTTCAGGTAATATATTCTAGCGGTACATATTCGAACTGTTAGTGCAGTCACGTGACACCCCCACAGTCACTCTGATGTGGAGTTTAATTCTGTGTCCAAGAGACGTCTTATTTTGCACTCATGGCGACTTACGAGGGCCGCCCCACTGGGAGACCACAGTCACTCTGATGTGGAGTTTAATTCTGTGTCCAAGAGACGTCTTATTTTGCACTCATGGCGACTTACGAGGGCCGCCCCACTGGGAGACCAGGCCACCAGCATCACAACCTGATATCCCACTCAGTCACATTAAATTGATATTGAGCCAACCAGTCCTTGCCCTATCCTAATAATGGTGAGTGCCTGGCTAAGAAGTCACAAGTATCAATTTTTTAAGTCATTGGTTTTGATTCGACCATGGATTCGAATCCCACGATCTACCGAAGTGGGAGACGGATGCTCAACTCATTTCGCCATCTCGTCTGGTCACCGAAGATGATGAAGACATGACAAGTTGCCGTCTAGTCTATAGCGGCCACTGCTATTTAACACAAAACCATCGGACTATGCAACTGTAAGTCGGTGCCAGTCCTGCTACGATCGTGGAGTGTTGTCAGGACGTAAAACCCCAATAAAGAAATAAACCAAGGTACCGGAAGGCCGCGTGCACTTCTAACTTCCGGTCCGGATCTGAAGGGCGCATGAATTTACATGATCACGGCCGTCCGGGACCAGCGGCTGGTGTGGGGTGTCACGTGACTGTGGGGGTGTCATGTGACTGCACTAACAGTTCGAATATGTACCGCTAGAATATATTACCTGAAGAGGTAAAAATTTAAAGAAATTTTAAAAAGCCACACATCCCCACCCCAAACAAAAACATCTGCAAAAACCAATGGGGCGGTATGTATATTTGACTGAATCATTTATGTGTATTTGTACTGCTATTTACAACAATACAAGTAGCTATTGGACCAATTCTCCCTGTTTCAGATTACTACCATCAGGTTCATATTATAATATATGTATATGGGTCACTCTCCTGAAAACTGGTCAGCATGGGATGGGATTTTAAAACACCAATAACAAAACTTCCTACTTATTTCTTTCCTTATACTCTTCATATTCATGTTCAGATTTGATGTAAGAAATATGGGAAACTGTGTGTAACTTTGGTCCTTTTAGTCATGAAGTGTTTTTGTACAAAAAAACCCAAAAGGCAGCCATTTGTAACATGACATATGGGACATGGTTGAATCCTTACTAACATCTTGTATTGCATTGATATATCAAACAAAACAGTTCCCAGATCAAAAAGGAAGTATTTATTAACATGTATGCATGCTTAAATTAATTTTGTTGTTATTTGATGTCTTCAGAAATAACATTACAAGTTTCCATCACAGATGTAAAGAGTGGTGTCTGGATGCCTCACAAATATTGTACACCAATTATTCAGTGAATAAAGCATGGCTGGGAATTACTTTTTGGATCAATATAAGCATTACATATTTCTGTATATTATGCAATTATTAATATGCTTCTAAGTATGACATTATTTAATTCTGCTTAGATTTTTATTAAGCAGACTGTGTGGTGTCCCAAACATGTGTTACATCTGAGCAACACATGTTATACTGCCATAAGACATAGCTTAATCATGGACTACACCTTTATCTTTTATCTCATCAATTTATATTTTACATAGATGTAAAGGGGAGATTTCCAGCTTTCATTTGCAACCAAAAACTGTTAAAAATTCTAATATTAGATTTTAACTCTCCATGTGACACTTCTGTCCATTTTTCAGGAGAGCGACACATATGTATAGGCGCTACCAAAGACCCTATAATACTAAGACGGCTCACTCCCTATCTCCCCCATGGTAATGTAAATCTTGCAGTGCCACATTGCGTTGGGTTTGATCAGCCCAGCTGCTGGTTGCTGTTTCACATGTAAACACATACAATTATATTATACATAAGATAGGTAAGTATGAATACACATCAATTTGAAATTGCTATGAACAAATACACATCATCATCAGCATCATCATCAGCATCACCATCATCACACATCTTTCACATTCATATATACAATTGTACATATAATATAGCACCTGTTTAACCAAGAGAACAGCCAGCACACCAAGTGGTGGGTTTGATCATTTTGATTACACAGTACAGGCTGAGTGAACCGTCTTAATATTATAATTTATAGGGTCTTTGGCGCTACACTGGGAAATCAGGCCTCCAGAACCATGACTCGATATCCCACCCAGTCACATTATCCTGACACTGAGCTAACCAGGTCATGCCCTATCCTATTAATGCTGAGGGCCACACTAAGAAGCGACAATTATCAATTCTGTGAGTCAATGGTTTGACTCGATCGGGAATTGAACTCCCGATTTCCCGCATGAGAAGCCTGCACTCTACCGATTTGGCCACCAGGCCAGGATTTATTCATTCATATTAATACTGCAAGGAAAATAAAGAAAACCCAAAATAACCACAGGATTTAGTCATTCATGTTAATTCTGCAAGGAAAAGAACAAACTCCCCCCCCCCCCCCCCCCCAAATAAAAAAAACTTAAGTGTTGCGCAATAAGTATACCTCAGTATAGAATTAATACATGCAATAAAACCTCTCTAATGTATAAGTCAATCACAATAAGTATACCTCAGTATAGAATTAATACATGCAATAAAACCTCTCTAAAGTCTAGGTCAAACACAATAAGTATTCCTCAGACCTTCTAGTATAAAAGTAATACGTACAGTAAACCCCCTCTAAAGTCTAGGTCAATCACAATAAGTGTACCTCAGACCTTCTAGTATAGAATTAATACATACAGTAAAACCTCTCTAAAGTCTAAGTCAATCACAATAAGTGTACCTGAGACCTTCTAGTATAGAATTAATACATACAGTAAACCCCCTCTAAAGTCTAAGTCAATCACAATAAGTGTACCTCAGACCTTCTAGTATAGAATTAATACATACAGTAAAACCTCTCTAAAGTCTAAGTCAAACACAATAAGTGTACCTCAGACCTTCTAGTATAGAATTAATACATACAGTAACACCTCTCTAAAGGCTAAGTCAATCACAATAAGTGTACCTCAGACCTTCTAGTATAGAATTGATACATACAGTAACACCTCTCTAAAGGCTAAGTCAATCACAATAAGTGTACCTCATACCTTCTAGTATAGAATTGATACGTACAGTAAAACCCCTCTAAAGTCTAGGTCAATCACAATAAGTGTACCTCAGACCTTCTAGTATAGAATTACTACATACAGTAAAACCTCTCTAAAGGCTAAGTCAATCACAATAAGTATACCTCAGACCTTCTAGTATAGAATTAATACATAGAGTAAAACCTCTCTAAAGGCTAAGTCAAACACAATAAGTATACCTCAGACCTTCTAGTATAGAATTAATACATACAGTAAAACCTCTCTAAAGTCTAGGTCAATCACAATAAGTGTACCTGAGACCTTCTAGTATAGAATTAATACATACAGTAAAACCTCTCTAAAGTCTAAGTCAAACACAAATAAGTGTACCTCAGACCTTCTAGTATAGAATTAATACATACAGTAAACCCCCTCTAAAGTCTAAGTCAAACACAATAAGTATACCTCAGACCTTCTAGTATAGAATTAATACATACAGTAAAACCTCTCTAAAGTCTAAGTCAAACACAATAAGTATACCTCAGACCTTCTAGTATAGAATTAATACATACAGTAAAACCTCTCTAAAGTCTAAGTCAATCACAATAAGTGTACCTCAGACCTTCTAGTATAGAATTAATGCATACAGTAAAACCTCCCTAAAGGCTAAGTCAAGCACACCCCTACAGCCATCTGAATACTTTACCTTTTCTTCATTTGTGTAATGACATGTGGTGGCACTATGTGATTAACCACTAACAGTTACACATGTAATGACAGCTCCGCGTACTGCCCCCCCCCCCCCCCCCCATCCACCCATCGTACATGATGTTCAAGGGCATCCACACGTACAGTCGAGTGGAAACAGTTCACTTTCCACAACCCTGTTGTTTGACGCAAATATTATGTGTTATCCATGTACATATACATCATGTATGTACGTAAATTTATAATAAAATATACACACACTGGCATTTAGGTGAGCCTCAATTAGCTGCTGGTTTATACCCAAGTCACACTATGATTGCGACCACTTTGGTAGCTTGGTTGTTGGAGTTTTATGTCCTGGAAACATCTGAGGTCAAATCAGGATGGGTACCGACTTGTGACAGTGCACACTCATGCTGACTTTACAGCGCTGCCCCACTGGGACTGGGAGACCAGGCCACCAACACCATCACCTAGACCACATACCCGGGCACAGGGACATTGAGACAACCAGTCCTTGCCCTATTCTAATAATGGCGAGCGCATGGCTAGGAAGCGACAAGTATCAATTTTGTAAGTCATTGGTTTGACTCGACTGGGAATTGAATTCCTGACCTTCCACACCTCCGCATCCGGTCCTGACCACTTTGCAACCACAACAAACGAGTGGTCGCCAAATGGTCACAACTGGTCGCACATGATCACAAAATGGTCGCAAGTGGTTGCAAAATGGTCGCAAAATGGTCCTGCGTGGCGACCACTTTTGTTGCTTTCAGCAATGTTCGGCGAGCTGAATTGGGGAATGACAACTGCCTCGATCCCCAGTTGAGATGTGGCATCACAAAGTGTCAGCGCAAGGGTTCTGCCGGCCGCCGTGAGGGGTAGGGTGGCCGGCGTGAGGGGGAAGGCGGGCGTGAGGGGGAAGGTGGCAGGTGGGCGGCGGGGCAGAGGGTGTGAGCGGGAAGGCGGCCGGCGTGAGGGGGAAGGCGGCTGCCATGAGGGGTAGGGCTGCCGGCGTGAGGGGGAAGGCAGCCGCGGTGAGGGGGAAGGCAGCCGGCGTGAGGGGTAGGGCGGCTGGCGTGAGGGGGAAGGTGGGCATGAGTGGGAAGGCAGCAGGCGGGTGGCAGGGCGGAGTGTGTGTGCAGGAAGGCGGCCGGCGTGAGGGGGAAGGCGGCCAGCATGAGGGCGAAGGAGGCCGCTATGAGGGGTAGGGCTGCCAGCGTGAGGGGGAAGGCGGCCGGCATGAGGGGGAAGGCGGCTGCCCTGAGGGGTAGGGCGGCCGGCGTGAGGGGGAAGGCGGGCATGAGCGGGAAGGTGGCGGGCGGGCGGCGGGCGGAGCGTGTGAGCGGGAAGGCGGCCGGCGTGAGGGGGCCGGGGGCCGGCGTGAGGGGGAAGGCGGCAGGCAATTTGATAATTGAATGGCTTACATGCACGTGATCTGCCAGGGTATTACTGTAGTGGTCTGCACTGACCTCTCAGGCAAGGAACCACATAGACAGGTAGGCGTGGGTAGTGTGTTGATATCAGGGAGCCTAGGTGGTGTAATGGTTAGCACACTGGCCCGGAATGCAAAGAGATGTGGGTTCGAGTCCCGCTCTAGGCACGATATTTCCCGTTTTCATCACCCCCACGACACTGGTTGCCGTGATCAGGATCCTGTACAAGCTTTGCGCTGTATGGTTGTTGAACCTACCCTGTGTATGTATGTGTTAGTGCATTGCCTGTATGGTATGTATGTAATTGTAAGCATTAAAAGACTTACAATTCCAGGGGGACGAGTGTAGTGGTCTGCACTGACCTCTCAGGCAAGGAACCACATAGACAGGTAGGCATGGGTAGTGTGTTGATATCAGGGAGCCTAGGTGGTGTAATGGTTAGCACACTGGCCCGGAATGCAAAGAGATGTGGGTTCGAGTCCCGCTCTAGGCACGATATTTCCCGTTTTCATCACCCCCACGACATTACTAAGTATTTGTATAGAATGGGTAACCTCATGAGGATGTCATCGGGCGGAGAGTGTGAGCGGGAAGGCGGCCGGCGTGAGGGGGGAGGGTTGTTTGTTTTGTTTTATGTCCTAGCAACATCTAAGGTCAGATCAGGATGGGTCCCGATTTGTGACAGTGCGCACTCATGGCGACTTTATAGTGCTGCCCCAGGCTGCAAGTACCATGCCCTGATATCCAACTCAGTCACATTATCCCGACACTGAGCCAACCAGTCCTTGCCCTATCCTAATAGTAATAATGTTGAGTGCCTGGCTAGGAAGCGTCAAGCATAAACTTATATGTCATTGGTTTGACTCGACCCATGGTCTACCAACACGGGAGACAGAAAAGAGCGGCCAGCATGAGGGGGAAGGTGGCCGGTGTGATGGGGGAGGGCAACCGGCATGAGGGGGAAGGCAGCTGGCATGAGGGGGAAAGCAGCTGGCGTGAGGGGGAAAGCAGCTGGCGTGAGGGGGAAGGCGGCAGGTGTGAGGGGGAAAGCAGCTGGCGTGAGGGGGAAGGTGGCCAGCGTGATGGGGGACGGTGGCCAGCATGAGGGGGAAGGTGGCCGGCGTGAGGGGGAAGTCAGTCGGCGTGAGAGGGGAGGGCGGCCGGCATGAGGGGGTGGGCGGCCGGGCGGCCGGGCGTGAGGGGCGGGCAGGGCGGCCGGGAGGGCGTTAGGGGGCGGGAGGCCGGGCATTCCCGGGATGATGGACGGCGCCACCTGGCCGAGCCGGATCGGTTACCACTGTACCAGCTTTACCATTTATAAACCTATTTCACTTGACGTCAGCATAGATAATTAGGTGTGTGTGCGCGCGCAACTTGGCTCCAAAACAACATGCGGGTGCACTGCAAACTCAATGGCAATTAGAAATCTTCATACACAAAAAGATAAATATATCTACAACCGCACAACAGAGAAAGAAACCGCTTGGCAGACAAACAGATAACACGTTTAACGAACAGATTATATTAAATTTGTATGTTTATTGTTGGTAATTTCTATTAATTTTGTATAAAGTGGGTGCCATGCCGTTCCTTCAGTAATTGCGATTTTAGCTGAAGCGAAAGTCAACACCGCGAGGCATACATACCTAGTGGCTGTCAATGGCCGTTAGCAATCTTCATGCAGAAAAAGTGAAATATCTCTAAAAGTAAAAGTAAAACCGCCCCACATAGAAACAAACCGCTTCTCACACAAACAGATAACATGTTTAACAAACAGATTATATTAAATGTGTATGTTTATTGTTCTGAATTTCTATTAATTTTGAATAAAATTGAAGTTTTGCACTGCATGTATCTGCAAGCTCAAGCGTGAACAATCTTCATACAGAAAAAGTGATATATCTCTAAAACTACTTGACCTAGAAACAAACCGATCGGTAAATAAACAGATAACCTGTTCAATGAACAGATTATATTAAATTTATGTGTATTTTCTGTATTTTGATTAATTTTGAATAGAATTGAAGCTTTGCACTGTGCGTATCGGCAAACTCAATGGCAATGTTGCCTTTGTTTTGCAGCCAACGTGCGCACGCATACACAATGTTTATCAACATTGAAAGGGGTCTATGAGGATGGAATTTGACGCACACGGGACCTATCAACATGACCGCATAAATTAAAGACACACAGGTAGCTGATTGATGCAGTGTTGTTTTGGGGGAGTTTTCAGTCGTATTGGTGCTCTGAAGGCTGCAAATCTGCAGCACTGAATGGGCACCGCTGAAAGCAGTCCCATGTGGTAGGGAGTTGGCTTCCGATGGGTAGTGATCAGAGGAATTGGGGAGGGGCGGGGGGGGGGGGGGGGGGGTTAGGGGGGAGGGGGGAAGGAAGGAAAAAGCAGCCTAAGGATGCAGTGGGGAGTGGAGGTGAAGGGTGTTGGGTGGGGATGGTGTGGGGAGTAGAGGTGGAGGTGGGGGGTAGGGGTGGAGCGGGGGTGAGGGGTAGGGGTGGAGTGGAGCTGTAGGGTGTTGGGTGGGGATGGTGTGGGGGTGGAGGTGGAGTGGGGGTGGGATGGAGTGGGGATGAGGGGTAGGGGTGGAGTGGGGGTGTAGAGTGTGGGGTGGGGATGGTGTGGGGGGATAGAGGTGGAGGTGGGGGGTAGGGGGTGGAGTGGAGGTGTAGGGTGTGGGGTAGGGATGATGTGGGGGGTAGAGGTGGAGGTGGGGGGTAGGGGTGGAGTGGAGGTGTAGGGTGTTCGGTGGGGATGGTGTGGGGGGTAGAGGTGGAGGTGGAGTGGGGGTGGGGTGGAGGTGGGGTGAGGGTGGAATAGGGATATGGGTGGGAGCGGGGGGTGTGGGTATGGGTGTGGTGGGAGGTATGCAACGATGGGACAGGGAGCAAGAGGGTTGGATAGAAAGGAGCGGAGGGATGGAGGTATGTAGGTAGGGGGAGGGAGGAATGGTTGGGGAGGGGAAGGGAGTGTGGGGGGAGGGAGCAAGAAGAGAGGACAGAGATACCGGCATATAGGAGGATTAGAGAGTGGGGGGGAGGGAGCAAGAAGAGAGGACAGATGTACGGGCATATAGGAGGATTAGAGAGTGGGGACGAGATTGGGAGGGGAAAGGAGGAGGGAGATACGGGCATATATGAAGATTAGAGAGTTGGGGGGGGGGGATTGGGACGGGAAAGGAGGAGGCAGATACGGGCATATAGGAAGATTAGAGAGTGGGGAGGAGATTGGCAGGGAAACGGATGAGGGAGATAAGGGCATATAGGACGATTAGAGAGTTGGGAGAAGAGTGTGGGGAAGGGACAGGAGGAGGGCGATACGGGCATATCGGAAGATTAGAGAGTGGGGAGGAGATTGGGACGGGAAGAGAGCGGGGACGTAGGGAGATACGATGGGTAAAGGGAGGTACATGCGGGTAATGGGAAGGGGCGAAGGGGAGAGGAGTGGGGAAATGTGCATAAGCAATTTACCTAAGACAATTTGATAATTGAATGGCTTACATGCACGTGATCTGCCAGGCTATTACTAAGTATTAGTATAGGATGGGTAACCTCATGAGGATGTCATCAGACAGGCTACAAAGCAGATCCTCTATTCTCAACTGTCTTCTGGTTACAGAAAGAGAGGGCGCCCTCGTCTCCGGTTCAAGGATACCATCAAGAGAAACCTGAAGATGAGAAACATTAAGACCGACTCATGGACATCACTCTCACAGCAGAGAACTAAATGGAGAGCGGCAGTCAAGTAATGAAAGCAGTCTTTGTCGCATCGCAACCGACAGCATGATGATGATGATGAGTATAGAATGGGTAACCATATCTGAAAGTTCCACATCCTCTATATATATGAAGAGTTTAGGCGCAAAACCACGTCAAGGCCAATCCATAAAGGTAGTTTAAATAACAGGTTTTTTACCTGAAAATAAGTCTAACTTGCACCATTTGTGACTCACACTTTTCATATGAGCATATGGTTATGGAGCAATGAAGAAAAAAGTCGGATTATTAGAAAAATTAACTTTGAGTAGGCTTGATTCCAATGTTTATAATCTCCATTTTAGGATTGGTGTTTGCGTGGTTTTCAATATATGAAGCTATATATCCAACAGACCCCTAAAGTAAAGTTGACCAGATGCGGTGGCCATATCGGTAGAGCACAAGCCTCCCATGCAGAAGGTCGGGAGTTCAATTCCCGGTTGAGTCAAACCAAAATTGACACTGTTCGCTTCCTAGCCAGGCGCTCAACATTATTAGGATAGGGCGAGGACTGCTTGGCTCAGTGTCAGGATAATGTGACTGATATGATGTGGGATTTCAGGTCATGGTGCTGGCAGCCTGGTCCCCCAGTGGGGCAGCACTATAAAGACAAAGAGTGTGCACTGTCACAAGTTGGTACCCATCCTGATATGACCTTAGAATGTAAAACTCCAACAACCAAACAACCATCATTTAGTCAAGTCCTCGCAGTAGGAAGCCAAGCTACTTAGAAACTTGTTTTCCGTTCATCGCCCCACCTGGTGTTTCATAACTGTACTAGTCGACAGACTGTGCATACAGTGCCCCTGGTGAGTTTCCAGTACATCAACAGTGAAAACCGTTTCCACCGGATCACTCACTTTTTGCAACGTCTTCACCCACATCCATTTAATCAATACGTATCGATAATGAAGCTACTATTGTCATTCTTGAATAGCACATTGTATCATTTTCTCCTCCATATTGCGATAAATGGCCAACCATTCAGCCAATGCCACCCACCCACTTTTAAAACTACAGCCACCCCACACTTGCCGCTGCCAGCACCGACAGTTAGCCTAACACTGTGAGCACCCACTTGTAACACGCAGCCACCCCATGTTTGCCACTGCCAGCACCGACAGTTAGCCTAACACTGTGACCACCACCTTTTAACACTGCAGCCACCCCACGTTTGCCGCTGCCAGCACCGACAGTTAGCCTGACAGTGTGAGCACCCACTTTTGATACGGCAGCCACCCCACGTTCGCCGCTGCCAGCACCGACAATTAGCCTAACACTGTGACCACCCCCTTTTAACACTGCAACCACCCCACGTTTGCCGCTGCCAGCACCGACAGTTAGCCTAACACTGTGACCACCCACTTGTAACACGAAGCCACCCCACGCTTGCCACTGCCAGCACCGACAGTTAGCCTAACACTGTGACCACCCACTTGTAACACGCAGCCACCCCACGCTTGCCACTGCCAGCACCGACAGTTAGCCTAACACTGTGACCACCCCCTTTTAACACTGCAGCCACTCCACGTTTGCCACTGCCTGCACCAACAGTTAGCCTGACAGTGTGACCACCCCCTTTTAACACTATTGTGTTCACTTATCTATTGGAGTCTTCCCCTGGCGACTCCTTCCCGCCTAGACACACTGACTGCCCGCCCTTACCGGCTATGTCAGCAGGGCAGATATTGATAAACACTGTCATCAAAATGGGCATTGTCTCTTGTGCAGTTTCCGATGTGCATGTAACATTTCGTGGATCTGTACAAGGAAGTCCCACCCCGAGATTAGAAGTCGCACTCACACGGTATATTCATTTTTTTGTTGATGTTTTACATCCCAGCAACATCTAAGATCATATCCGAACGGGTACCGACTTGTAACTAACAGTGTGCACTCATGGTGACTTTATAGTGCTGCCCCACTCTGAGACAAGGCCAGTTGCACTGTGACCCGATATTCCGCATAATGACATTATCCTGATGCTGTGCTGTCCAGTTCTAGCCCCATGCTAGTAATGCCGAGCCCCAGGATAGGTATATAAAAGATTCACCCTGTACTAGTACACGGGTGAAGGACAACATAGTGTAAATACGGGCGAAAATAGCTTTAGTATGAAACAGGAACTAGAAACTATGGTTCCAGGATGAAATGGCTACATATATTGGCACAGAGTTGGTGAAATGGGAGAGAATGCAAAAAGACAAGATGGCGGCCATGGAACGCCATCGATTTCACCTTTAAATTGTATTAAATTATATGTTCTATTATATTTTTCAGCTCAACGGTAGCAGGGAAATAATAAGACATATGTAAAGAATAATTGTTGCTTCTTAGATTGTGAAATTAGGCTCTCATTTCATTTCCCCGCATTTTCGACCGTTTTTATATAGGGCTGGTATTCACCCGTGTACTGCGAGTACCGGGTGACTCCTTTATCTACAGTCGAGGTAGCGACAGGTATCAATGTGACAAGTCATTGGTTTGACTCAGTTGGGATTAAAGCTCCCAACCTTCCGTAATGGATGCTTGCGCTCTACCGATTCGGCCACCGCGTCCGGTTCAGAGTGTATGAAGAGGCCAGGGAAACGGTCAGGTAAATTGGAAACTGTCATGGGTTCGAACCCCAATCGCGTCAAGCTGATTACTTACACAACTAATCCGTGTCGCTATCTATAATAGTACCTTCGCCCTGGGTATTAATAGGGTAATATGGTAGGGCACAGACTGACTTACTCAGCATCGAAATCATATGACTGAGTCGGATATCAAGTCATGTTTTCGGCAGAAGACCGAATCGGTAAGAGTCCTGGGTTCGAACCCTACCTCCTCAAATTGATACTTACATAATTGATACACGCTGTTATCTAACTTGACACTTGGCACTAATAGGGTAGGGGACAGACTGACTTATTGATACACGCTGTTATCTAACTTGACACTTGGCACTAATAGGGTAGGGGACAGACTGACTTATTGATACACGCTGTTATCTAACTTGACACTTGGCACTAATAGGGTAGGGGACAGACTGACTTATTGATAAACGCTGTTATCTAACTTGACACTTGGCACTAATAGGGTAGGGGACAGACTGACTTATTGATACACGCTGTTATCTAACTTGACACTTGGTACTAATAGGGTAGGGGACAGACTGACTTATTGATACACGCTGTTATCTAACTTGACACTTGGCACTAATAGGGTAGGGGACAGACTGACTTATTGATACACGCTGTTATCTAACTTGACACTTGGCACTAATAGGGTAGGGGACAGACTGACTTATTGATACACGCTGTTATCTAACTTGACACTTGGCACTAATAGGGTAGGGGACAGACTGACTTATTGATACACGCTGTTATCTAACTTGACACTTGGCACTAATAGGGTAGGGGACAGACTGACTTATTGATACACGCTGTTATCTAACTTGACACTTGGCACTAATAGGGTAGGGGACAGACTGACTTATTGATACACGCTGTTATCTAACTTGACACTTGGCACTAATAGGGTAGGGGACAGACTGACTTATTGATACACGCTGTTATCTAACTTGACACTTGGCACTAATAGGGTAGGGGACAGACTGACTTATTGATACACACTGTTATCTAACTTGACACTTGGCACTAATAGGGTAGGGGACAGACTGACTTATTGATACACGCTGTTATCTAACTTGACACTTGGCACTAATAGGGTAGGGGACAGACTGACTTATTGATACACGCTGTTATCTAACTTGACACTTGGCACTAATAGGGTAGGGGACAGACTGACTTATTGATACACGCTGTTATCTAACTTGACACTTGGCACTAATAGGGTAGGGGACAGACTGACTTATTGATACACGCTGTTATCTAACTTGACACTTGGCATTAATAGGGTAGGGGACAGACTGCTTTGCTCAGTATTGTGATAATGTGACTAAGGGGGATATCAAGTATTATTTTTAGCAGTCTGGTTTACCAATGTTGCAGCACTATGAAGTCACTGTGAGTGCACACTGTCACAAGTTGGTGCAACAAATAAACAAAAGTAAAGCTTGTTTTATTTAACAACGCCTCTAGAGCACATTGATTTTCATCATCAGCTATTGGACATCAAAACATATGGTCATTCTGATATATTTCTTTGGAGGAAACCTGCTGCCGCCATATAGACTACTCTTTCCGATAAACAGCAATGGGTCTTTTATAAGCACTTTCCCAGAGACAGGACAGCACATACCACAGCATTTGATGAACCAGTTGTGGACCAATGGTTGAACAAATAAACAAAGCACATTCATCTGTGTAAGAAGTGACAATTTATATCAGTCAGTCCCCACCAGTTTCACAGGGTTGGCTTCAGCCAGCACATTCAAGTGAGACTGCTTGCGACCATTCGTGACCAATAAAAAGGGTTGGTCACAAACAGGTCGCAAGTGGTTGCAAAGTGGTCAGAAAATGGTCACAAGTGGCCAGAAGGTGGGTCCTCAGTGGCCACCGACTTCCTTGCAAACAAAATAGTCGCAAGGAGGTTGCAGCTACTGTACTAAAAGCCTCCTTGCAACCAAACTGGTCACCCGGAGGTCACCGACCATTTCTTTGGTCGCAAGTAAGTCACTGGTGACCGTATGTTCTTTGTTCCAAATTGGTAGCAAATTGGTTGCAAGCCGTAGTGTGACTGGGGTTTAAGTAAGCCTGTGTGCAGCATTAATATTGCAGTATTGCCCACTGTTAGTTCCTGTACATGTGTAGCTGCTTGATATGTAGGTGGTGGTGGTTGTGTGAGATTATGATTAGCTGCAACATAAGAACTGTCAAACCCTTGTCAAGTCAAACCAGTGACGTAAACATTTATACTTGTTGCTTCCTAGCCAGGCGCTCGGCATTATTTGGATAGGGCATGGAGCAGTGGAATGAGGAAGACCAATCATCCGCGATTGAAATTTCCTCTGCTTAAACAACTAATGTACCAAACAATTATGTTGTTTAAATCATGCAACATTTTGACGTTGGTCCATTCAGCAAGGAAAATGTCAACTGTGAACACTTGATCTTCCCCAATTCACTTCACCTAGCTCTATCCTAATAATGCCAAATGCCAGAGTAACTGAGTGGGATATCATGTCATGGGGCTGGTGGCCTTGTCTCCCAGTGGGGCAGAACTATAAAGTTCCCATGCATGCACACTGTCACAAGTCGGTACCTGTCCTGATATGACCTTAGATGTTACCAGGATGCAAAACAACAGCAATTAACCAAGCAAGCATAAGCACAACTAGCGCAGTGACTGAGTCCCGTCCATCGCCACTGCCATGTTTTAATGGTGGGTGGAATTGGTTTGTTTACATTGGATTGACACTCCCTCTGGTGTAAACTTAGATAACCATTTAGCCAAGCGCGACTATCAGAGCCGTCTGGTGTCAACTTGAGACACCACACGTTGCTTGGAGGGTGGGGGGGGATGTATGTATGACATGCACCGTTGTGGGATTGCGCTGTCTGGGAGCTGTGTTTCTTTAGTCGTCGTGGAGCAGAGCTTGGAGGGGTAGTTACGTTGAGACGCTGGGATTGAGACTGAGGGTGGACTGGGTGATGGGACCTAGTATGACTTGGGAGTCAGTCGAGTACTTGTGTTGTTGGGGTTTGGAGTGGCATTCTTTGTGGCGGAGTCGTTAGAGTGTTTGACTTTTTTCTAGGTCAGACTCCTAATCTGAGGGTCGGCGGTTCGATTCCCTGTGCCCCCAGCTCTGCTCAGCCTAAGAGCCCAACCACAGTCCTCTAAGAGGGCCGGGAAAGGCTGGGTGGTTGGTGTAGTTTTAGCAAGACCTTAGACCATACCAGGACGAGCACTCTTGATGACTTTATAGTGCTGCCTCACTGGGAAATTTTGACCGGCAACATGACCTGATGTCCCACAGTCACATTATCCTGACACTGTGCGCCCAGTCCTTGTCCTGACCTCATAATGCCAAGAGCCGAGCAGAAACAAGTACCAATTTTGCAGAGCTGTGGGAGGTCGAAGGTGAGATGGTGGGGGCTGGTGCGATGAGCAGGAGGGGGTGTCTGGAGGGGCAGAGGAGGAGGCAATGAGAGGAAGGTGCAGCCCATGCTGTTTTTGGAGGTGTTCACATAATAATATCTCAAAAGGTAATGCATTAAAATGAAACTTGCTTCAAGATGAAGTAAAGTAGATTATTCCGCTCAACCTAATATTCAAACAAATGTAGGATTCACTTTTCTTTTGGCTGAAACTCAAAGCCATCGGAGGATGCATGTCTAAGGACTGGCCAGGTGCATGTAAACCTAGTTACTCCCGCAGCCCTGTTCCTGTGAGAAGGCTGCAGAACAACCAATTAAACAAATGTTGGACGGCTGTGTTAAATAAATAACCACATGATTTTATAATATGTTGTGCTAAAAATATAGCTTAATTATTTATTTATCAAAACCCGCTATTTTTGGAGTGAATACTTTATGAAATTATGTATATTAATAAACTTTTAATATCAAATTGAGAGCTTTCTGTGGCGGCCATCTTGTTTTTATTTTTGCATTCTTTCCAACTCTCTCAACTTTATGCCAACAGAGATCAATACTATGTGATGGAAGCACTATCTGTACAGTTAATTCATACTGAAGCAGGTTTTACTCGGATTTAAACATGGTTTGTCATTCACCCCTAGACCTATTCTGGACAGTGGTGCATCTTCTATCTAACATGAACCCTGCTAGTAAGGACTGGTGCTGTACATTATACAGCAGGAGCCACTCCCTTACAGGATCGGTGCTGTGACTAATACCAGCTGAATACAGCACTGACCAAACTTAGATTATTTAGACTGTCAATTCCACTAGTAAGATGGCCGGAAGACCAGTGCTCCGGCACTGACAAATGTCATATTCAGCTGAATAAATAAATACTTTACAAAAAAAAAAGAAAAAAAATAGACCTACTCCAGTGACTTAAAGCTCATTCCAGCCTCAAGGTACCATGACTATCGACATTGCCTGCTTTGGTTAAATTTGAGATATAAGAGTCACTCCTACTCAAGCCTGGTCACATACACGTTAGTGAAAGTAGTTGAACATAGTTGAACGTAGGATAGATTAACGTGGGTCAAACATGGTGCGAGTATGTTAAACTACGCTGACAAACATTAAGGTACATCAGGTTTTGGTACAGATAAATACATTATGACACGGATACTGGTACATTCAACTACGTTCAACGTATCTTAGCCTCCACTACGGTCAACCACGTTCAACTATGCCCATGTATACTAAAGTACGCTAGAGTACGCTCCAGTACATTAAGAGTATGGAGACTTCACCACAGTACATTAGCTTCTAATGTAGCACTCTTTTGAACATATCCAAAGATTAAATCGGAACTCATGGCCCACCCATGTTATTACCAAGTTAGCATGACGGAGAAGTACGGATGCCAGTACGTTGAACTACGTTGAACTACTTTGAACTACATTCAACTACATTTGCCTCCACTACATTCAACTACATCCACTAACGTGTATGTGACCGGGCCTTCAGAGTCAAATCGACAGCATTCTGTGGTCGACATCTAGTCTTTTTGTATTCTCTCCCATTTCACCAAGTCTGTGCCAATATATGTGGCCATTAGATACTGGAACCAGGAATTCCCTTCCTGCTCTTTACAAAAGCAGTTTTCGCTTGTATTTATACTACGTTGTCATTCAGCCCTACTCTTTGTAGGGGGTGAATGACAAATTCACAAAACATTTTACGACATGCCATTATATAGTACATATCTCGACCGGGGCCGCATTCCGGGTAGGCCTCCGAGACGTCTCGGGGAAATCCCAGACATCACGCTTGTCTGAACGGCAAAACCAGTTTGTCGCCTGGAAAATGGCCGCCCACATAGGCAGCAGCCATTTGCAATGGAAAAGCTGTGCTGTGATTGGCTGAAACTACTGAATATGGCGGTCATTTTCAAGGCACTTTTTGTCTCCTGTCTGAAATGGGAGGCATCTCCGAGACATCTCCGAGACGCACCCTGAATGTAAATAGGCCAAAAACCGTTGCAGAGACGTCTCCACAGCTCCTCCGAGAGCCACCCTGAACGCAACCCAGTTTGACTCAGGTTTTACTAGTAAGAGATGCACCCATACTTACGATAGGGATGACAAACAACCTGTTACAAAAAGTGGCGAAAGGGTCAGTAAATGAACTAAGTACATAACTTCCTAATCAAAGAAGCAAAATATATTCTTCACATACTTCTTCATACTTAGCAACTACTTTTTATTTGAAAAATATAATAAAACATGTACTTTAAGAGATTTAAAAGTGAAATCGAGAGTATTCTGGTGTCATCGTCTTGTCTTTTAGCATTCTCTCTCATTTCTGAGAAGGGTCCACAGCGAGGAAAGGAGGAAAAATGGGTGACCACTGTCCCATATTGAGCATACCCTTGCAGGATGAGTTTCCCATTCGTTAAGGATTGACATGTTGGTTTTAAACAGAAGTCGGTGGAGATAAATTTCAAATATACTTCCAGCACTTTAATCTGTGCAAAAGATACATAAATGTGTGACTATGTCTGAACAAGAAACTTCTAAACAATAATGGACATATTCGACTGGGACCTTTCCATAATTTGAGCCAATCAGAGCTGTTCTTTTCAATTGCAAATGGCTGCCCCCTATGGGTGGCCAACATTTGTAATTGGGGCAGCCATTTGCAATAAAAAAGAACAGCTCTGATTGGCTGACACTGAGAGCTGTTCTCAGCCAATCAGAGCTGTTCTGTTCAATTGCAAATGGCGGCCCCAATGGGGGCAGCCATTTGCCAGGCTCAGACGAGTTCAAACATGGCTGGGTGTCCCTCTCCTTTCAGCGCTGATTATGCTTATGTTATTTCTTCAACTCTGACAATATAGATAAACACTGGATTTGGAAACCAGGAGCATATCATCTCTGATTGGTTAATTAATAACATTCACCCCTACTCTGGGAATCTTGTATCTAATGAATTACTAAAGGCCCTGTCACACTATGCCATGTTGTGTCAGCGTATGCTGACGTATGTGACATATGCTGTCATACTGCACAATTTTGAACATGCTAAAAAATAGTAGTTATGCCAAACTTAGCCATAGCTTATCTCAGTGTACACCAACCAGTTGGCTCTTAATGAATACTACTTATGCCAAACATACCCATAACTTGTCTCAGCATACACCAGCATACACCAGCATACACCAGCGTACACCAACGTTTTGGTGCAAAATCACATATGTCAGCATATGGTGACGCAATAGGGGAAACTGGGGACCGATGAGCCATGGGTACCTTTGAGCCACCCCTATAACTCTTGACTGGAAAACAGTAGTGACATCTATCCACCATCAACACAACTACTACACAAGTGGCCTTCACCCATGTTGTTTATAGAGCTTTGGAGCAGGTGATCAACACACCAATCAAAACGTAAGTTTTTAACTACCTTGAGTAAATATTTTGTGTTTTGGTTGCAATTTAATATTGAGGTGATAATATATATTTCATAAATCCTCTAAAGGTTTTTTTTTTATTTAGTAATTCCTCTTGACTTCTAAATACAGTTTTAGTCAATCAGCCATGTGGTTCTCTGGTATACTGGGCTAACATAATGTAAGTGGTGTTGGGGACCAAGGAGCCATTTTCTATGGGGTCCGATGAGCCACTTTGGGATCTAATGGGCAGGTGGCTCATTGGACCCCACTGCATTTCAAAGGAATATATAGCAATGAAATCAATGTTATTTGGTAGAAAACTAATTACTGATATTAATTTTCTTCAGAATAGATTAGAATGCTGTATCAAGTATAGGAAGAGTTCCTAGAAAGAAAGAAGGGAAGAGGGACAGAGGTCTCTTCTCAACAGAGCTAATGAAGTTGTAGAGAAGAAAAGAGTGGTTTGAGCACACATCCACAGCCTTCCACTAGCACACAGTCACAGCCTTCTACCAACACACAGTCACAACAGCCTTCCACCAGTCAAATAGAGATGGTAACCGTTTCTCCAGAGCAGATACGACCATACTCCAAGGCACCAGAGAGGAAGCAGACTTCAAAGCACTATTCTCACAGACAGACCTGTGATAAACCTCATCACAACTGTGAAGAGCAGCAAGAAGGACAGGGTGCCAGCAAAACGGTGATTGCTAGACGCACACCAGAATACTGTTATATCAACTGTTGCATTTAGAAGAGAGCAGCTCTGAGAAGGAAACGGAAGATGCACATATTCCCTTTCAGGAGAAAGACCCAGAGCCGGGTGATTATGTGATCATTGAGTATGCCCGGAAGTGGAGCATTGTTCTCTACATTGGTGTAATCACACATCCAAAAGATGATGATGGGGACTATGAAGTCCAATTTCTCAGAAAATCTACCAGGCACACCATGTCATTTGCATTTATTGAGCCTGTCCAGGAAGAAACAAGCTTAGTTGAGGCAGATTTGATGTTGGGGGTCCTTCCTAAACCTGTTGTGCAAACTATGAAATCCCGTATTTGCGGGTCCCCGCATTTATGCAAGGTTTCGAGGGTTATTGATGGCCGTTCCCACCAGGTGGCACACAAAGTTATGACTCTTTTCACAGTGGCCTCCCATGTCATTGGCTGTACTGCCAAAAGGGCTATACTGCCCCGATATCCTTCTTAGTGTTTACGGTTCAGAACTCCCCTTCCCTCCCTTTTAGTGTCTATGGAGCCTAACTTAGAGCTTGACCCATAATAGACACAACACACGATCTGAGTTCAGCACCAGCCAGCAGAAGACGGAATACTTAGTTTTATTCAGCTATGTAAGGTTTTTAGATACACACAAGGGTAGATGATACCGGCCTCCTTATTGGCTATTACACCCATGCACACCAGTCATTCCTATTCCGCATGATCTCTCCCTAACATAGCTCCTCATTGGCTGCCTTCATGACCCAGCCCCCTCCCACCCAGCCTGGCCACTACCCAGCTATCATGGGATTACCATATATCATGCGGTGACCGTGTGGCTGGGCGAGATAAGGGGGAGGAATCATGATTAAAGGTGCATCTCTTCCTTGCCCCGGTGAGAGCATTATAAAGGGAGTACTGTATCGCATCCAGCCATGTTGATACCCACTACGTATTGAATCGGAGAATTTTACAAACTACCAAAAGGCAGAAGGGAATCATACAATTCAGTGTCAACTTTGATGGGTTCAATCTTGAATAAGATTCAGTATTAGGTTACTACTCTGAAACTACACTGAAACCATGGACACCGAGTCAATAGCACAGTAGGCCAAAGCACTGAGGTCAACGTGTTGAAACTGTAATTCACCACTTAGTTTATTACAGTATGTGCATTTCAGATGAAATTTGTGACAGGAATAATAAAAAAAAAAAATGTATATGTGTGTTGTTTCTAATTACTTTCATTGTTTGAGATCATAGCCCATAGGACCACAATGGGTGGCTCATTGGTCCCTTACCCTGGGGCCCAATGAGCCATCAAGGACCCTGTGAAAGTACGACGTCTGAACACTTTGACTTCTGGATACTGAATCACTTTATTTCCCTCCAGGGCTCAAACCATAGCCAGCCAAACTTTTCCATGATGTCATCTCATTTGCATATAGTACAGACGTGTCTAGACGTCTAGACGTCTAGACGTCTATTACGCATATATCACAGACCCTGTTACATAAGTGTCTCCCATAGAGATGTTGTTTAAGACAACCTATCAAACTCTTTATTGCAATAAAGAGCAATAATGCCTCTATAAGCTGAACAGTTTTGATATCAACAGCTATGATGGTTTGGGTGATATGGCCAAATATGTCAAAAATGGTTCATCGGTCCCCAGTTTCCCCTAAGCATAGTGTGACAGGGCCTTTACTCTTTTCTCGTTAGTAAAATGTAGCGCAAACTCTGACGTCCACTGGTGAAGTATTCCTTTATTTGCTTCCTATTGTTTAAAAGTAAGTCAACCCAGGAACTACATTTGTGTGGATGTAGGTGGGTTCTTTTTTTATTAATCAGCAGGCAATTTTACAGACCAGTTCGGAGACTGCTATCACTGTGAGACTGTGTAAATAAAATGGGAACCGCTACCCAGAGTAGGGGGAATGACAACTATGTCTAAATTCGAGCACAAAAACTGCTTTGGTATGAATGAACTGTGTAAATAAGAGGGTTCAGCTCCTGGTTCCAGCATCCAGTGTTTATCTGTATAGAAGTAGAGTTGATGAAATGGGAGAGAATGCAAAAACACACAGCAAAAACAGGATGGCAGCCACTGAGTGCTTTCGATTTAACTTTTAAAGTTTCTTGATCTAGATGATTTCATCAATTCTTCACTCCAAATGATATGGGTTATGATAGGCAAGTATTTGAACAATACATTTATAATATTAGATTTCAAAATCATTTGGCTATGTCCATAATTCAGTTTCCCAACAATTTTTCACCCCTACTTGTGAACGGCAACATAGTAAAAATAGGGTCAAAGTTGCTTTAGTATGGAACAGGAAGTTGAATTCCTGGTTCCTGTATGAAATGGCTAGTTATATCGGCACAGAATTGATGAAATGGAAGAGAATACAAAAAGATTTCACTTTTAAAATTCATTAACCTACATGTTTTATTATATTTTTCAACTCAAAAGTAGCGGGTAAATATGAATACGTATATCAAGAATATATTTCACTTCTTAAATTATGAATGTATCTGCTCATTTCATTTACCCAGTCTTACCCAGCTCTTCACCACTTTTTCGAATGGGTTGCTTTTCACCCCTCCGGCAAGTACCGGGTGAATCTTTTATGCAGTGGTGTAGCAGCCTTCTCACATGCCCGCAGGCGTAACTAGAACACTAGATAGAGTATCGACCCCTTCCTATAGTTGGGGTGAAGAACAAACCTATTAGAAAAAGTGGCAAAAGGCTGAATAAATGAAATGAACACACACTTTCTTAATTTAAGAGGCAACATAATTATATTATCTACATCCATATTTATATGTACCCCCTACTTTTGAATGGACGCAACTCTCACAGCAGAGAGCTAAATGGAGAGCGGCAGTCAAGTAATGAAATCAGTCTTTGTCGCATCGCGACTGACAGCATGATGATGATGACTTTTGAATACAACATTTATTAAATAATGTAGATCAATAAACTTTAAAACTCGAATCAACAGGATTCTGAGGCCACCATCCTGTCTTTTTGTATTCTCTCCCCCTTTCACCAACTCTAAGCCAATATAGGTAGACACTGGATACTGGGACAAGAACTCCACTTCCTGTTTATACTGAATCAGGTTTTGTTCATTTTTAGACCAGGTTTGTTATTCACCTCTTGGTAGGGGTGAATATTTATTGTATCTACTAAAATAGATGCTGCTGCTCAGATTCTTAGGAAGTTGCTCTTGTGAATTATGTTAATAATATCATTCCATCCTTCTAAATTACATCTACAATCTTATGAGAGCTCAAAGTTGAAGTTGAATATTCCAATGGTTTTGAGTTTCTGTTATAAGATTGTCAACATTTTCACAGTCATACAAAGTGTACAACAGTGGGGGAGAGGGGCTAACAGCTTTTATCGTTTAATAGCAACTTTGATTTATTTTTTTACCAGACATGATGGCCGAATGAGTTAAGAGCGTCCGTCTCCCATGTTGGTAGATCGTGGGTTCGTGGGTTCAAACCCTGGTCGAGTCAAACCAATGACCTAAAAATTGATACATGTCGCTTCCTAGCCTGGCACTCAGCATTATTAGGATCGGGCAAGGACTGGTTGGCTCAGTGTCAGGATAATGTCACTGAGTGTGATATCAGGTCATGGTGCTGGCAGCCTGGTCTCCCAGTGGGGCATGACTATAAAGTCACCATGAGTGTGCACTGTCACAAGTCGGTACCCATCCTGATATGACCTTAGATGTTGCTAGGACATAAAACAACTACACACAGACAAACAAGCTTTTTATTTTTGGACATTAGGCCACCAATTCCGGTCATTGTAAATTAACAGCTGAATAGTTGATTAAGCTGGGGAATTTTCAATTACAGACACTTGGTCTCCTTCATTCCACTGTTCATTACCGTATACTAGCAGTGCTGAACACATGGCGAGGTAGCAATACATGTAGAGTTTTAAGTTATTGGCTTGACTCGACCAGGCTTCAAACCTGGGAGTTTCAATCCCATAACCTACCAAAACAGGAGGCGAGCACTCAACTCATTTGGCCACTCCACCTGGGCCTGCAGTAAAATGTTGATGCGTACTACTTTTGTGGGGGGGGGGGGGCATAGGGGGGCGGGGTCTGCAAAAGTGGTACTCTTTGTACTATCTTGAAAATGTTAAAACTTTGGACGGCCCCTTAGATTAAAACACTTTAAAAGTTTAATTCAGAGCATCGAGTTGCTGCCCTCGCGGTTTCATTCTTTAGCATTCTCTCCCAGTTCCTCAACTCTGCGACAATATAGATTTTTCTTGAAGATTTATACTGCCTATCAAGGATAAGTCTCAATAGACTCACATTATCCTGACACTGAGCCAAACAGTACTTGCCCTATCGTATTAATGCCAAACACCTGGCTAGGGAGTGATAAGTATAAATTTTTAAGTCATTGATTTGACTCGACCAGGGTTCGAGCCCCACCATCTAACAAAACTGGAAATGGATGCTCAACTCATTTGGCCATCCCGTCTGGTCATCTATCTGGTTAGACGGATAGTGCCATTCTTTATCCGTCAGGGAGTGCCACCATTGGTTAGATCATCCCTGAATGGGGAAGACCAGTGGACTAAAACCATCTAGTTACCTTAGATTAAAACACTTTAAAAGTTTAATTCAGAGCATCGAGTTGCTGCCCTCGCAGTTTCGTTCTTTAACATTCTCTCCCAGTTCCTCAACTCTACGGCAATATAGATTTTTCTTGAAGATTTATACTGCCTATCAAGGATAAGTCTCAATAGACTCACATTATCCTGACACTGAGCCAAACAGTACTTGCCCTATCGTATTAATGCCAAACACGTGGCTAGGGAGTGATAAGTATAAAATTTTTAAGTCATTGATTTGACTCGACCAGGTTCGAGCCCCACCATCTAACAAAACTGGAAATGGATGCTCAACTCATTTGGCCATCCCGTCTGGTCATCTATCTGGTTAGACAGATAGTGCCATTCTTTATCCGTCAGGGAGTGCCACCATTGGTTAGATAATCCCTGAATGGGGAAAGACCAGTGGACTAAAACCATCTAGTTACCTTAGATTAAAACACTTTAAAAGTTTAATTCAGAGCATCGAGTTGCTGCCCTCGCAGTTTCGTTCTTTAACATTCTCTCCCAGTTCCTCAACTCTACGGCAATATAGATTTTTCTTGAAGATTTATACTGCCTATCAAGGATAAGTCTCAATAGACTCACATTATCCTGACACTAAGCCAAACAGTACTTGCCCTATCGTATTAATGCCGAACACCTGGCTAGGGAGTGATAAGTATAAATTTTTAAGTCATTGATTTGACTCGACCAGGGTTCGAGCCCCACCATCTACCAAAACTGGAAATGGATGCTCAACTCATTTGGCCATCCCGTCTGGTCATCTATCTGGTTAGACGGATAGTGCCATTCTTTATCCGTCAGGGAGTGCCACCATTGGTTAGATCATCCCTGAATGGGGAAAGACCAGTGGACTAAAACCATCTAGTTACCTTAGATTAAAACACTTTAAAAGTTTAATTCAGAGCATCGAGTTGCTGCCCTCGCAGTTTCGTTCTTTAGCATTCTCTCCCAGTTCCTCAACTCTACGGCAATATAGATTTTTCTTGAAGATTTATACTGCCTATCAAGGATAAGTCTCAATAGACTTGTTTGCACCATTAGACAGTTTGTCGATAGAAAGCCCGAGCCTACACTTTTACTGACCCAAGGGATGTTTAACCTCCCACACCACATAGGCATGTTATGAGAGCAACCAGCGTTTGATAACGCTGTAAGTTATGCACAACAGTGATAATCCAAATTGGCAGAGGTGGGGGCCATTGGGAATCAAACCCCCAACTTTCAGATTAGGAGTCCGACCTAGGAAAATGTCAGACACTCTAACCACTCTGCCACAGAGAACACAAACACTGTGTGCTGAAACACCACCATCGACATGTTGTTCAGAGTACATTCCTACAAATGCAGTTTTTACTCAGAAGTAGACATGTTTTTTTTTATCATTCACTCCTACTTCGGGTGGGGATGGTGGGTGAATATTTGATATAGTTAGACAGTTGGTTGTTGGGGTTTTACATCGTGGCCACATCTAAGGTCATATCACGACAGCTACCGACTTGTGACAGTGCACATTCATGGTGACTTTATAGTACTGCCCCACTGGGAGACCAGGCCACCAGCACCATGACGATATATTCCACTCAGTCACATTATCCTGACACTGAGCCAAACAGTACTTGCCCTATCTTATTAAACCCGAACACCTGCCTAGGGAGTGACAAGTATAAATTTGTAAGTCATTGATTTGACTCGACCAGGGTTCGAGCCCCACCATCTACCAAAACTGGAAATGGACGCTCAACTCATTTGGCCATCCCATCTGGTCATCTATCTGGTTAGACGGATAGTGCCATTCTTTATCCATTATGGAGCGCCACCATTGGTTAGATCATCCCTGAATGGGGAAAGACCAGTGGACTAAAACCACCTAGTTACCATTCATTTGGAAGAATAGAATAGGATGTGATGTCACAGTCAGTAGAGACGCACGCGCAGTTATTTCCAGAGTAGAGGTCTCTAATGGCCCTGTCACACTACGGCGTATGCCATTAGCGTATGCCAGCGTATGCGGTTTTCGTTTTGGGTCGTCGTATGGTGACAGTTGTGCACTGCGGTATCTTTTGTAGCGCATGCGTAACCTATATGTAACCTATATGTAACCTACCCCCAGCCTATGGCAGCGTATTCAAAGCATAACCCGACCCATGAGCGGCGTACTGTGATATGGTTTGATGGTTGTGATTGACAATTTCAGCGTAAGCCTAACCGATGATGACGTACCCCTAACTTATGCATAACCTATGGCAGCATATGCATAGTGTACGTCTAGTGTATGAGCAGCGTATGAGCCATACGCTGCCATACGCTGAAAGGTTTGAGCGTGCACAAAAAATGTTTGGACGGACGGCCGTAAAGACAGCGTATGACGGCGTATGACAAGCGTATATGGCGTATGCCCAACCTATGTGTAGCGTATGCGTACCGTATGACGGTGTATGATGGTGTATGGGTCGAAAACCGCATACGCCGGCATACGCTAATGCCATACGCTGTAGTGTGACAACCCCATTAGAGAATATTGTGAGTACCCCAGAGACACCCGGAGGGTGTCGGTGCAATGTACGCCTAACCTATGCCGGCATACCCCTAACCTATGCGTAACATATGCTGGCATATGCATAGCATAGTCTAGTGTATGAGCAGCGTACGAGCCATACGCTGCCATACACTGACAATTTTGAGCATGCACAACCATTTTTGGATGGATGCGCGTAAGACGGCGTATGATGAGCGTATATGGCGTATACCCAACCTATGCGTAGTGTATGCATAGCGTATGACGGTGTATGGGTCGCAAACCGCATACGCTGGCATACACTTACGCCATACGCCATAGTGTGACAGGGGCATAACCGCATAGTTCATAGGGTAGATTAGAGCAACCATCTTATACTTCGAGAGCGATTGTTTTCAATTACTTCCCGCCCCGTACCCCCCCCCCCCCCCCACACACACACACTGTCTAGACCACTGTTAGAGATTTAAATATAATCACAATGTTGGTTTGGTTGTTGGAGTTTTACATCCTGGCAACATCTAAGGTCAAATCAGGACGCATACCGACTTGTGACAGCGCACAGTAATGGTAACTTTATAGTGCTGCCCCACTGGGAGACCAAGCCAGTAGTACCATGACTTGATAGGACTAGTACTAGTAGTACCCCACTGTCACATTATCCTGACACTGAGCTACCCAGGTCATTGGTTTGAGTCGACCAGGGTCCGAACCCGTGGGTTCTAATCCCACGATTGACCAAAATGGGATAATCACAATGGATGTGTGTATATATATATATATTATATATATATATATATATATATATATATATAATATATATGAGTCAGCCTCACGAAAATGGGTCAACTGGTGGTTTATTTAAGATGTCGGCATCGCAATTCTTAAAGTGTAGTGCACTCCTTTGTTTTATATGAAATTATCCTAGAAACAAATAAGGTTGTTGTATGTTCTCTACCTTTACATTCAGGATGAATTTAAGGACTTTGCAACACCTCTGTCAATGCTAAACTATAAGTATGCCGATCGATGCCGACATCCAATGATCAATGCCGACAACTTTACCAGATGTCGGCGTCACAATTCTTAAGGTGTCATGCATTTCTTTGTTTTATATTAAATTATCCTAGAAACAGATACGGTTGTTGTTTTTCTCTACCTTTCCATTCAGGATAAATTTAAGGACTTTGCAACACCTCTGTCAATGCTAAACTATAAGTATGCCAATCGACGCCGACATCCAATGATCGACGCCGACAACTTCCCCCAATTGGCCTCTTTTCGTGATCCTGAAATATATATATATATATATATATATATATATATATGTGGATAGTGATAAACTGTTATCGCGTGTCCTTTAGTGTCTTGTTCCTACCCCTTCCCCCGGGGTGGGGGGGGGGGGGGTACCGGTGTCGCAGTTTGAGCGCCCTGCCAGTTTGAGCGCCCTTCTGTTGCTTCTGCGCATGCGCGGATTTTCTGACGCCTTCAAACTGCAGCATGTCGCAGTTTGAGCGCCCTGCCAGTTTGAGCGCCCTGCCAGTGGTTGTAGACTTTCTTTTGTAAAATAGATTTAAAAGCTTTCATTGGATCGATTAAAACTATCTTAATGCGAAATTGAAGAGGAAGATCTGAAGTATTTAATGTAACCTAAGAGCAATTTACTCTCAAAGTATTAAAAACAGAGATAATAGTGAAAGTTGGGATAATCTGAGTGTCAGTGCCAGTGTTAGCCTCACCAGATCATGGCCTCAAAAACTATTTTTGCAAAATAAATTCAAGAACTTCCAATTGGCTGCGACACCGGCATACTTCACTCCGCACCCCCCTCCCATGTTCGGGGCTTGTGTACGACACTCGCTCGGGAGTTATATATTAATATGTGCAATAGAGTTCCCTGACAAGTAATATACATGCTAGTCTCAACTTATAAACAAACAAAAAACACAGCAAAACAAGATGGAACAAGCACTTGTGGGTATCGAGTGACAAGGTAAAATAAAAGTCTGGCGAATAGACTACATCGCCGTTCCAGCAGCGCGGTGCATTGTGGGAGGTGTCAAAGTAAGACAAACCCATGAGAAGCACATGGCACATGCTAATACACTGGGTGCAGTTATGAAATGTGCTAGTTCGAGCTCAGTTCGAGCTCATCTCAGCTCTTGTTTGAAACATAGAACACCAACTAAAAAAGGCTGTAAAGTGACTGAAATTTTATGTTTCTTAGCTCAAAATGCTTAATTATGGAGAGTTGTGTCTTAAACATATTCATTATATTATTATATTGCATCCTTCCATCCATGTTTGTGCCAAATTATTATGTATTTCTATTAATGTTGAATAAAATGGCAGTTTTGACCCACGCATATCGGCAAACTCAATGGCCGTACGCCTTTGCTTTGCTCCCAACGCCATTTTCAGCGCATGCGCAGTCGGAACCGTGATCTCGTCTATTGTTTTTGTTACTTTTATTCCTTGTCTCCAATGCCCTTTGCTTGTTTGTTTATGTTATAGGCGTAATTTTGACCGCATAACGTTGGCGGACAGAGTAGAAGAGAGAGCACAATTTAAAGCAATGTCATACTTATTAAGACCAAGCAGAGTTGACCTTTAAAGTAGTACCTGCCTATAACGGACAATTCTGCATCCAGACCAATGTTGTCCCAACCATAGCACCAATGACCAGATGCAATGGCCGAATGAGTTGAGCATCTGTTTCCTGTTTTGGTAGATCGTGGATTTCAAACCTACACCTTCAAACCGTGGTTGAGTGAAACCAATGACTTAAAAATTGATACGTCTCGCTTCCTGGCCAAGTGCTCAGCATTATTAGAACAGGGCAAGGACTGGTTGGCTTAGTGTCAGGATAATGTGACTGAGTGGGATATCAGGTCATGGTTCTGGTGGGTCGGTCTCCTGGTGGGGCAGCACTTTAAAGTCACCATGAGTGTGCACTGTCACAAGTCGGTGCCCATCCCGATATGACCTTATGTAAAATTTTCCGATCTAATGGCATGAGGATATATGTGAAACTACTATAATAAATTGCAACTTGTCTATATAATGGTAAATGGTGATATATAAAATCCAAAGGCATATGAGGGATATGTGGAATTGGTAAACTATTACTCATTAGGTATAGAAATTGTATAGTAAAATAGTCTTTGGAGGAGTGTCACTTCTTAGATAGTCTTTGGAGGAGTCACCTCACATACCCCCTCCCCCCATGGTGTTATTTATGGATCATTGGCCACTACAAGGCACTGTAGCCAGCATAACAAGGCCTTGGATACAGCAGATTGAACTCTGATTGGTGGATTGAACCATGTGACCACTGCCATCTTGGATTCTAGAAAACCTATATAAAGTAATAAATGAAGGAGTCTCACTCTCCTACTTTCACTCTTCACCTACTTTCCTTCATTACCTGTATTGATTTCTCTTGGCTTGTCCACACCACCCACACCACCAGCCGGCGACTTTACACTTAGATGTTGCCAGGATGTACAACTCCAACAACCAACTAACAAACCGTAGCACCTATGTGTGCTGCCAATAAAGAAACAGTCGAATGATGCAATATGTGTTAGTACAGTGAAACTCTGATTGTACGCGTCCCCATTTAACGGCAATTCGGATATAACGTGATGATGTATTGAACTCGGAATGCTTGAATTCAAAGGTTATTCATGTTGCATAGTCTATCGGTTTTTGAGTTCCTGTCAATTTCTGAGATAAATATATGGAACTTGATTATTAGAATCTACCTTAGTTTAGTTTGAAGCAACTTTCATTTTAAATGGTTAACATCTCAAATATTTGAAGTGCAAACGTGCAATGTTGATGCGCGAAAAGGAAGAAAGCAAGGCAGGGTGGGAAAAAAGGCGCTTTATTTCACGCCTCAGAACAACAAGGAACATAAGCAGCTATACAGAGAACAAGGAAAATAAGCAGCTATACAGAGAACAGGGAAAATAAGCAGCTAAGTACAAGAGTCAATGCGGTGAAGGCAAGGCAGTAAGCAAGCTCATAAGGAGCGGTCAAGGTATCTTAAGTAGTGAGCTCGGGGGAGCTTGAAGTGTTCGGGTGAGGGGCGCCGAAGAGCCCTCCACCAAAAAAGGAGGGGAGGGCTCGAGGCACGCCCGAGGGGGCGGGGCGGGGCACGGAGGCGTGCACCGCCTCTGAGGTCCAGGCGATATGGGGGAGGGGCACCCGCTAGCGGTGGCTTGGGCGTCGGAGGAGGTCTTGGGTGTCATGCTTACGACCAATTGTGGTAAGCATGCCAAAAGTGCATGTGTATTTAAGTTATATATATAGAATCAAATCTAGAAAATTATTTTCATTTTGAAAATGTGATGCTTCATCGGACTTTGCAGCTTTCAGTAAAAGTAACCCCGGTTTAGCATGAACACCGCTTTTTTCCCAACAACATTTTATAGATGCCAACAATTGTGTTATTTAAACGGGGCATGACTGTACATTGAAAAAAAGTTCACACATAGCAGCAGTTCGTTGATCACAAGTGTCCCACAAGACAAGTAATTGTGTAAAATAATGCTTATAATTCCGCATATTTTGAGGATTTAAAAATGGAATTTCTGTTCTGAAAAAGCCCTACCAAAGGTTTTAATTTAGTTATCAAAGAGGTGCATGAATATTTAATAGCACTGACTGACAGAAAGTTAAGGCAACATAATTTCTCAAACAGAATCATAAATATATGGAACAGTCTCCCACAAAATGTTATTGATGCCGAGTCAATTAATTCATTCAAGAATAGATTAGAAAAAGCATGGGCTGATGATCCAGGGAAATTTGACCCCTTATTCACCACATGCTACTAATTACTCCTTGTGTTGCTTATTTACTTGCACTCAAGCAAAAATGAGAGACAAATAAGTGTTCACACTTCCTGTCTACCATTCGCTATATCGCTACCGATAGCGTCTTGGTAGATCTAAGGGAAATGTTTCGTGAATATTGGAAGCTGTGTTGACATACTGAGCGATTTGTGTTTTTTCATTCTATCTTTTTATTATTCTTGAATTGTTATGTTTGGTACGCTGCATTAGGTCGCGTTATATATATATATATATATTATATTATATATATAGACAGGATAACCACTTATCAATGTATAAAAAAGGCGGAGCGGCTTATCTTGTTTATTGTCCGATTTATTACTGCCCAGTAAATTGTTCGCATGTACAACGAAAATTAATGTGGTTTGGCCTAATACGGCCTGACGGGATCGATCCCTCCGCCTGCTACTGCAGCACCACTGCGTGTTCGTGCCCTGCGCCCCGCTATTCGCCCAGTGCGCACCGGGTTTTCAAGCTTTGTAACCTGTTAGGCAGTTATCCTAGCCAGAGGCTAGTAATAAACTAATCAACCCATACCCATGTTGTCTTTTGCTTCCAGAGCGTAGCCTAACTTTATATGATAAACACATAACTTCGTACCGGGGGCGGTGGTCGGTCGAATCGGTAGAGTGCGAGCCTCGCTTGTGGAAGGTCAGGAGTTCGGTTCCCGGTCGAATCAAACCAATGACTTTAAAATTGATGCTTGTTGCTTCCTAGCCTGGTGCTCGGCATTAATGGGATAGGGCAAGGACTGGTTAGCTCAGTGTCAGATAATATGACTGAGTGGGATATCTAGTCATGGTGCCAGTGACCTGATTTCCCAGTGGGGCAGCACTAAAAGGCCACCATGAGTGCACACTGTCACAAGTCGGTGCCCGTTCTGATATGAAATCCAACAACTAACCAACAACATAACTTCCGATATTATGTTAGGACTGCTTTCAGAATACAACCAGGTTGTAGCAACAGTATGCGCTTCACCACTTCAACAGCTTTTTAAATATTTGAAACAGAAAACCACATTTAACTGGGTTATCAAAAGAATTGTGAAGTCCGCCTGATTGTTGTGATTTCATAAATGATATTGTTGGTTTTTAGCCACCGTTAGCCATTGCTTCGTATCAGAAAACATAAATACAGTTGAACCTCTTTATAATGCCACCTACCAATCAGGTCACCCGTGTAACAAAGTTACAACTTGGTCGTAATGCTCGCATTGCAGTTGATTCGCGGCGGAGGAGGACGCCCCCGCCCCCCCCCCCCCCCCACCCCCCCCCCCCCCGGCTCTGCCAGCGCCCGCCGCTGCCTCCAGCCACTCTGCCTCCTGCCCTCCTTCAGCAGCCTCATATTTTTATTTGGCTTACCCCTCTTTCGCCCGATGCTGAGGCCGAGGCTCCGGGTGCCGCAGCACCAGGAGAGTGCCAGAAAGCACTGTACCGGACTCCACCTCCATGACATCCTCCTCCTCACGCCGCCACTCAGAGGCCCCGCACTGGAGCGATTCGCCGGAATCGTGGAGGCGATGGCCATCTTCAACGCCGCCGCCCAACCGACTCCGGCTGCCGTGCACACCATCCACTAACAGTACCAGCATTACGCGCGGCACTGGAACCCTGCCGCCCCGAGATTGCCACCATCTACAACCCGGATGCGCACACCCCAACATCCGCCGCCAAGGCCATCTGCGAGATACTGGAGTCCGCCGAGGCGCACGACACCGGATGCCAAAAAGGTATACCGTCTAACTACGTGTTCCCCCACGACCTGGTGGACAGGGGGGCGAGGGGAAGGCAGTGAAGAACAGGGAGCCGACCATGGACTGAGCTAGCCCACCATCACGCGTGCGGACGTCCCCCCGGCCCCGGGCGGCCTCTGCCTCACCCTCCGGAGCTCCAAAACCATCTCGGGACCTTCGGCCACCGTCGCCCTCTTCATCCCGGCCTCCCCGGGCTCCGTGCTCTGCCCCGTCATGGCCTGGCACGCGGCCATCACCCTGGTCCCGGCTGCTCCCCCCGACCCGGCCTTCATGCCCTCGGGGCGGCCATTCGATCCTCGGACCCTCACCACAATCCTCTGCGCCGCCCTCCGGGCCGTATCGGTGCCCTCCCCAGACTCCTTCACACTGCACAGTCTCCGCCGAGACACCACTCAGGCATGCCAGCACCCCGGCATCCCCCTGCAGGACTTCATGACCCAGGGGACCTGGACCTCTGAGGCGGTGCATGCCTACTTGCCCCGTCTCGCGCCCCCTGCCGCCCCTCGCGCCCTCTCCTCGCTTTTGGTGGAGGGCTCTTCGGGGCTCCTCCCTCCCCACTGACTCTCCCTGGCCTCACCATGCCGGCAGGCCCTCTCCTGTAGTGTGATTACCATGTTGTCTATATGCCTATGTTCCTCCTATTGTCATTATATTACCCCTTGATTGTCAGATTTGCCCATGCTTACATTGTTCCTCCCTGTCTCTCATTGTCATTGCCTCATTTTATTATTATTGAATATTTTTCTCCACCCCCGCCTCTGTTCCTCCTTCGTCGCATATCACTTATTTATCTATGCTCTTTATATAGGACATCATTATGCCATTGTTAATACACATCTGATTACCTTCCCCCGATCTGATATCCTTATATTTTGCATTCCCAATTCATAATCATCAGAATCATCTGTCCTGAAATGACCTAAAGCTAATATTCCATATATGCGGTATGTGATATGTGGTATGCAGTATGCAAATGCAAATGCGTATGCGGCATGCAGCATAGACACCCATGCCATTTTCGGGATTCTTTGCTCCAAATTTGTGAAGGAAAGTCAAAGTTCCTGATTGCTCTATGGCAAATGGAGTAGAATTTGCATTCACATTCGTACTGATCGGTCGATGGAGCGATCGACTTGCCACTTCCGCGTTCACATCCGCATCCGGACATATGGAAGCACCACTGTATATTTACATGTTTTGCCATTTTTTTGTTGCATTCACATTGCATACTGTATACCATGTATATGGAATCTTAGCTTGAGATGTCAGGATGTAAAAGTAAAACACCAGCGATTCCTGCAATCAGTGAACCCCTTGGGGCTTGCGGAAGGACCATTTTCCAAAGTGCAAACCTCATTTGTCTCATTTGAACATTGTTCCAATGACGGGACACCTGCTATTTCAGGACAACATTGGTCTGAATGCAGAGTTATAGAATGTACTACTGTATATACATATAATATATATAATACATATATATATATATTTATTTATTTATTTATAAGGGTTGGATATCAAGAATGAACGCCACTGTTCTGACAAACCTGGATTTGACAGAAGTACCAGTGGGCAGCTAACCACAGGAGGCTACAACAACGCTAACTCCCCCCCCCCCCTCGCGCCCACCACTCCCCCCCCCCTCATCCCCTCCCCCTCTCCCACACCACGCACACTCCGCAGACACACTCCCGGGTTGAGAAATCAACACCAAGCCTTTCTGGCATCCAGCTGTGGTTGAACCAACTTATATATGTATCCGTTATGTACAGTAAAACCTCTCTTATACCGACCCCTCCACAGATCGACCACCCCATATATCGATCGCTTTATTTGGATCCCAACAATATCATTGTAGCCATATTCTAACTCCCTAAAGACCACCTCCCTAAATCGACCACTTAAAGCTGCATAGCCCAATGAAATATCAAATTTTCTAAACCAAACCAATTATCTAGATTTGATTTTACAAATCTAACTTAGATACTGATGCACTTATTAAGCATTTGTTTCAGCGAAGAAGGCAATACTGAGTCAATTTAACAGAACCTGGTACTGCAGAACTCTATTGTGTCAGAGTTTTGGCAAGCTTGCCAAAACTAATTTTCCATGTTTGCATTCAAATATCTCAAAAGTTTACCATTTAAAATAAAAGTAACTTTGAACTAATGTAAAGTAGATACTAGTGATCGATCTAATATATTTATCTCAGAAAAAATACAGAAATTCAAAACCATCGGACTATGCAACTTTAAAGTCGGTCCCAATGTCGGTCGATTTAGAGATGTTTGACACTATTTGGTAGGTTATGATATAAGCCTCAAAACAATCAAAACGAACGAAGCATGTCACTAAACTGCCTTGTAGTACATAATGTACTGTTTATTTGCAGAGTGTATGTGAGACAGGGTTCGCAAACAGCTACATTCATATGTCACAACACTGCTTTACACTTTAATTAACTTACAGATTAACTTATAGATCCTCTTTCTGGCTGATCTAGGCCCTAATGGGCCTCTAATGCCAGGTCATTATGGCAAAAAAGAACTTTTTTTTGCACACATATGTGGGTCGACGGTGCTCTGAAGTCATATAATTGTGGGTGTCCTCTCCAATGTCTGTCCAGTTTTCTCTCAAATGCTTCTACCGTTGGTGCTTCAACCACTTGGTCTGGGAGACTGTTCCATGGATCTGTCACTCGGAAGAAAAATGAGTGCTTCCTGACCTCAAGTCTGGGCCTCTTCTTGCAGATCTTATACCGCTGGCCTCTGGTGTTGCTGTTTGTTCTGAGGTTGAACAAACCTGTCATGCCATCACTGTCATAGACTCCAATAATAATCTTATAAGTCTCTATCAAATCTCCCCTGAGACGATGATATGACAATATTGGTAGCTTAATTCTCCTCAGGCGATCTTCATATGACATCGCTCCCATTCCTGGGATTATCATTGATTGATTGATTGGTGGTTGCTTTACGCCGTGTCGGCAGCATAGGCCATATTCACGGCGATCACTGCTTTACCAGTCCAGTACATAAAGTAGTTGTGGCTTGCCATGGTGTGAGGCAAGGTGTGTGGGGTTGGGTCTCGGTAAGCAGCTACATTCATGTCACTACACTGCTTTACAGGACATGACACGATGGTGGTTTGCAGGGTGTGGGGTGGGTCTTGGCAAATTTGCGACATTCATGTCTTACGCTGCCTAATTCACCACGCTATTCAATCTTCCATTGTTTACACATTTACACATTTACACCAGACATAATCACTTGTCTGATTGTTCAGTACCAGACGAAATGAAAACTGCCAGTACCCTTAAACCACCCCAACCCACCACACGCCACTCACACACAGACACACAACAAGCAGCCTTTGGCACGACCTACATTTTCTTTTTATTCATCAGAATAGCTTTCTTTTTCAAAAGTTGTATGCTAGGATTTATGTCATAGCTACATGGCAGGGCATATCAGGACGGGTATATCGAATTGGGAGTGACAGCGCACATTCATTGCGACTTTATAGTGTTGCCGCTCTGGAAGACTGGACTGCCAGGACAACATGATCCGATATCCGATTCAGTCACATTATCCTGAAACTGAGCAAAGTAGTCATTGTCCTATACTAGTAATGCCGATCGAAATTCTAGCTAGCAACACTTCATCATCATCATGCTGTCGGACACGATGCGACAAAGACTGCTTTCATTACTTGACTGCCGCTCTCCATTTAGCTCTCTGCTGTGAGAGTGATGTTTTGTGTGGTTGTACATTTCATGAAAGATGCCTGCAAAAGTGTTGAAGTGCTGCTGGCTTTTGCAAGTTACCAGCAGCACTCTCTCGGGGAGCAAATTGAGGTCTCACACCGGCAAGAACATGTCCAGACAGGTGCAAAACTATTTGTCCCTGCAGTGGCTGGTCGCTAGCAACACCTATATGTATATATATATATATATATATATATATATATATTGTAAGTCTTTGCTTTGACTTGGTCGAGATTCAAACCCATTACCTGCCACATGCTAAGCCAGCCCTTTTAAAAATAAGTACTACTGTAAAACCTCCCTAATCGACCACCTCCATAGATCGATCACTCCCCTATATCGATCGCTTTATTTGGGTCCCAACAATACCATTGTAACCATATTCTAACTCCCTAAACCGACCAGCTCCTTAAATGGACCACATAAAGTCGGTCCCAAGGTCGGTCGATTTAGAGAGGTTTTACTGTATTATAATATAGTTTTCCCGCACTAGCAGGTGCGGGGGAGCGCCGGAGGTGGCGCCACTAGTCATGAGCATGGGGAGGAGGCAGTATAATTAGCCTACAGAATCTTCGGTATAATAAAATATATAACAAAATAATTCCCTTCACCGCCTTTATACTTGCATAATGCGTTATACATCACAGACACAAACACATATATATATATATATATACATATACAGATGAAACTCGATCCAACGGACACCGATGCAACGGATTCCGGATCCAACGGACACAATCCGCTAGAGTGAATATCTGGTCCGAACATTTAAAACTCCTGGGTGAAGCGAACCGAGACCGCTATTTGAGTAAGCGTATAGGTCCTAGTAACATCTAAGGTCATATTAGGATGGGTACTGACTTGTGACGATTTGTTTACGTGTTTGGTCCCCTGTTTTCCACATTATCACTATGGCACCTATAGATAAAGCAATTTCGTCGCTGCAACGGACAAACAGCTTTAACGGACAAGTGCTCCCCCCTATAGAGGGGTGTAATGACGTCACGAGTCAACTTCCGGTGGCCATATTGGATTACATATGAAAGGCTTGGAAGTGCTTAGATTGTGTTTATTTCTTGATTTGTTGGTTTATTTGCCACTGTTTTGAGCAGTTTGCACTCAAAGGCTGGGGTAAAAGGGTTTGTTGATGGAGGGGAAGTATTTGATTAATCATGTAGCCTTATATCTTTGCTAAAGAGCAGTATGTTGACACTTTGGATGCTCTCTCAAAGAGTTAGACTGGTTCAGGCAGTACCCCCTAGGTGGCACCACATACTTCAGCAGCCCTGACTACAGGTAGGCACAGTGGTGGACATAGTGTTCTTGGTATAAGACAGGGGGCACCATAGGTGGTATTAAGTGTAATCCAAGATGGCTAACCGCTGAGTGATGACGTGACATGCACTCCCTCTATTAGTCCGTTGGATCAAGGTTCATCTGTATATATATATATATATATATATATATATATATATATATATATAAATGGAAATAAACATAACAGCATCGTTTCAGTAAGCTCTGTTTCATTTTCAGTTGCTTCCACTCTGGTGGGTGACTTTGAGCTTGTGTGACCTTGAGCTTGCTTGACCTTGACAACTTTAGAAGTGCCACGCTCTCATTCAACATTCCAGGGAGCTCCTCCGCCCAGCACCCGCACCCCTCGGCCCATCCTCCTCCCCTCCCCCCCCCCCCCCCCTCCCCACCCCCCCCCCCCCCAGTCCACCCCTGATGCCATGGAGACCGTTGTCACGTGGCCCTTTTCTCGACCTGGTAACAAGGAATAGCGTCACACCACGTAAACAGGCTTTATCCTAGCGCCGATTTAGCCACAATAAAATAATAAAACACACTTTTAAAACCAAACGAAACCAAACAAAAAACACCCGCACCCACCCTCAAGAACGAGAGAAGAAAGGTATCTAATTCATAGCATGTTTGACTGAGCGCAACAAAGATTTCCTTTTTTTGTTTCACCACTGACCATGTATATTTATGTTCACTGTTTCACGCATGGTTTGTTTGTTGTTGTTTTACGTCCTAGCAACATCTAAGGTCATATCAGGACAGGTTCACGCATGGTAGGCCGACTAGAAACAAAACTGGAACCATTTTCATGAAATGGATCAGACAAAACTAAGTTTGGTCGTATTCTACACGTTAGGCCAAATAACAAAAATAAAGGTTTGTGATCGTCCTTTTGATCACACCATCAAGGTCTGGCGGGCGGTTTTTATCTATATATTTTTTTCAGTAATAAAAAATAGAATTGGACCACTGTAGACTGATAAATGGATTATCCTGTCATTCATGTTCACATCACACAGTTTTCAGTTAATCAATGAACACAGTGTTCTCATTTAGAAATTTAAAGTTGAATTACTGCTAGACCGACACATTTTTAAAGGTCTTAAAATTAAATTTTTCTTTAAATCACGGGCGAGCGATTTTTCAGACACGGGCGGGGACGATCACCATTTTGGTTTCATTTGGCTTTATGCTGTCTTGGTTTATATGATGTCAGTCGCAAGCCTTCACATGTCAGAATACCAGTGTCACAATCAAACTTTCCTTGATGGAATTTCCTGCGTGATCAAACTCACGCTCTCACTCATTCACACACTCTTTCTCACTCACTCTCATTCACTCACTCATACTGAGTATCTATTCAGTATATATGTTCGGTATAAACATCTGACATATATATATATTATGGGATGTATAAAACTTATGCGAGTATAAAGTCGCATAAGGGAATATTCCCTATTGGCCACCCTGATGTTGTGTACTACTTTATGGTTGACCCCTCTTCATGGTGGGACAGGTGGTGCCACCACTCCCACCTCCCCAGTGCCGCGAATACTGTCTCTCGCATACTGGAATTTGCCAACGTAGCCGTCCAGCCAACCACTATAATATATATTACATATATTACATATATGATATATTGTGCGTATTATATATTACATATTATATATATTATATATATTATATATATTATATATATTATATATATTATATACTTTCTATGTACTAACTTCCTCCGCCACCAGAGGGACCGGTGGCGCCCCCACTCGGCTCCTTTCCTTAATAATCGCTTCCAACTGCCTGTAATTGTCAGTCTCTGTGAAAAAGCCCGCAATATAAATAAAGCATTGCTTGCAGCACACTGGTGTTTCTTGTTATCTTACAGTCATTTCTATCTAGAGTCAGAATCATAGCCAGTAATACATCACTTTCAAACATTCCAATGTAGGCATCCCATCAACCACGAGTGAGGCTGCTGGTCAATCTAGTTATCTTACAGTAGTTGGTCTCTTAGAGTCAGAACCATAGCCGGTAATACATCACTTTCAAACATTCCAAAGTAGGCGTCCAATCAACCACGAGTGAGGCCGCTGGTCATTCTAGTTATCTTACAGTAGTTGGTCTGTTAGAGTCAGAACCATAGCCGGTAATACATCACTTTCAAACATTCCAACATAGGTGTCCAATCAGCCATGCGTGAGGCTGCCGGTCATTCTAGTTATCTTACAGTAGTTGGTCTCTTAGAATCAGAACCATACCCAGTAATACGTCACTTTCAAACATTCCAACGTAGGGATTCAACCAACTACAATTGAGGCTGATGGTGTTTCTAGTTATCTTACAGTAGGTGCTCTCTGGAGTCAGAATCATAGTCAGTAATATGTCACATTCAAACATCCCAATCTAACTTCTAAGCGTCCAGCCAACCAGAAGTCAGGCCACTTGTGTTTCTAGTTATCTTACAGTAATTTCTCTCTAGAGTCAGAACCATAGCCAGTAATACATCACTTTCAAACATTCCAATGTAGCCATCCAGCCAACCACTACTGAGACTGCCAGTCATTCTAGGTATCTTATAGTAGTTGGTCTCTAGAGTCAGAACCATAGTCGGTAATACGTCGCTTTCAAACATTCCAAAGTAGCCATCAAGCCAACCATTAGTAAGGCTGCTGGTTATTCTACTTTCTAGTTATCTTACAGTAGGTGCTCTTTAGAGTCAGAACCATAGACGGTAATACATCACTTTCAAACATTCCAATGTAGCCGTCCAATCAACCACGAGTGAGGCTGCTGGTCATTCTAGAAGTAGGGTTGAATGAACCACACTTGATTAAATATTCACCCATACCACATAGATGAAATATTCACCCATACCACATAGATGGAATATTCACCCATACCACATGAATGAAATATTCACCCATACCACATAGATGAAATATTCACCCATACCACATAGATGAAATATTCACTCATACCACATAGATGAAATACTCACCCGTACCACATAGATTGAATATTCACCCATACCACGTAGATGACATATTCACCCATACCACATAGATGAAATATTCACCCAAACCAAATAGATGAAATATTCACCCATACCACATAGATGACATATTCACGCATACCATATATATGAAATATTAACCCATACCACATAGATGACATATTCACCCATACCACATTGATGAAATATTCACTCATATCACATAGATGAAATACTCACCCGTACCACATAGATTGAATATTCACCCATACCACATAGATGACATATGCACCCATACCATATAGAAGAAATATTCACCCATAGTTGGCCCACACTCATAGTAGGAGTGAGGGCCAACTATGTCTAAATCAGAGCAAAAACTGTTTTGGAATGAGGGAACTGTAAATAAAAGGCAGAGCTCCTGGTTCCAGCATCCGGTGTGTGTCTATTTTGAAGTAGAGTTGGAGAAATAGGAGAGAATGCAAAAAGAAAGAAAAAACCAAGGTAGTGGTAACTAGATGCTCTCGATTCGACTTTTAGAATGTTTAATCTACCCCATTTAATAAAGTATTGACTCCAAAAATAGTAGGTTTTGATAAACAACGATTGGAACTATGTATTTAACATATTAGATTCTAAATTCATCAGGATATATACATAAACCAGTCTTCCCACACTTTGTGCACATGGTTGTTTAGCAGCTCTAGCTGTCCTGCAGACAGTGCTGCGGGATCAACTAACTTTAGCACTGCATACTGCTACACATTCCGACATTTTGTTGTTGGTTGTTGGACATTTCACGTCCTGGCAACATCTAAGGTCATATAAGGATGGGTATCGACTTCTGACAGTGCGCACTGATGGCGACTTTATAGTGCTGTCCCACATTTGAGTGATATAATAACCCACCCACACACACAAGCCGACATCCCCTCCACACACACACTCCTCCCAGCGACCGGACGCAATGGCCGAATCGGTAGAGCGCAGGCTTCCCGTGTGGAAGACTGGGAGTTCAATTCCCGGTCAAATCAAACCGAGGACTTACTAAATTGATACTTGTCACTTCATATCCTGGCACTCGGTATTATTAGAATAGGACAAGGACTGGTTGGCTAAGTGTCAGGATAATGTGACTGAGTGGGATAGCAGGTCATGGTGCTGGCAGCCTGGTCTCCCAGTGGGGCTACATTATAAAGTCGCCATGAGTGCGCAGTGTCACAAGTCGGCACCCATCCTGATATGACCGAAGATGTTGCCAGGATGTAAAACTCAAACAACCAACCAACCAACCAATCATGCACACATAAATGCATGCTTACATTGCTTCACAGACTAAGTGGTACCTTATCTAATGTAAAACATTTCCTGGTGCAATTTCACATCAATCAACACTAGATGTGGCGTTCTCTGTGGTGGAGTGGTTAGAGTCTCTGACTTTTTTCTAGGTCAGACTCCTAATCTGAGGGTCGGCGGTTCTATTCCCCGTGCCCCCAGCTCTGCCAATTTGGATTTCCACTGCTCTGTATAACTTACAGCGTCATCAAAGGCTGGTTGCTCTCATACCATGTCTATGCGGTGTGGGAGGTTAAAAGTCCCTTGGGTCGGTAAAAGTGTAGGCTCAGGGTTTCTATCGACCAGCAGTGGAATGAGGAAGACCAGTCGTCTATGACTGCAATTTCCCCTGCTTAAAAAACTAATGGACCAAAAAAAAAGAAGCAAATGACTGAACTTTGCCACCAAGAAACATGTAATAAAGGTTTCAAAATGAAAGGACAGAAGAGCCGTTTGAAATGCATGGAAGCCACTGCGGATTAGTACTGGTGTATTCCGCCAGGTGGCAGCAGGTGCACTGACCAGTGCCAACGCTAACCTGCATATCAAGGTGGGGGACGGACGCCGTGGCTGAATCGGTAGAGCGCCAGCTTTGCAGACCAGCTGCCAGCACCTTGCCCTGATATCCCACTCAGTCACTTTATCATGAAACTGAGCCAATCAGTCCTTGCCCTATCCTAATAATGCCGAGCGCCTGGCTAGGAAGTGACAAGTATCAATTTTAAAGTCATTGGTTTGACTCGACCAGGGTTCGAACCCACGATCCCATAGTCTACCAACATGGGAGACAGACTCTGGATTTTGGTTCTCGGTCGAGTCAAACTAATGACTTATACAATTGATACTTGTCACTTCCTAGCCTGGTGCTCGGCATATAATAGGATAGGGCAAGGACTGGTTAGCTCAGTGTCAGGATAATGTCACTGGGTGGGATATTGGGTCATGATGCCAGTGACTTGATTTCCCAGTGAGGCAGCACTATAAAGTCACCATGAGTGCGCACTGTCACAAGTCGGTACATGTCCTGATATGATCTTAGATGTTGCCAAGACGAAAAACTCCAGCAACCAACTAAGCAACTCTCCTTCCAGCGTGTGAACACTTCCGCCTGGTCGGAGCTCAAACCGCGACACTGGTCCAGAGACCCTGAGGAGTGCTAAGTAAACGAGGTATCAGCCGATGAGAGGTCTCCAAGTCTCAAGTTTACAAACAAAGCCACCGATCATTTTAACAACTTTCCGTGTCTAAAATTCATTTGATTAATCTTAACATTGCTGACAAAATTAAAACCTGCTTTTATTGTTTTTTCTAATAATAATCATTGAATAAATATTACTGACTTTTTTGTTTACATTTCATTTAATCAAAATAAAACGAATCCTGCATTTAAATAATGCTCATAATTATTAATATTTCACAATCACTGGCGGTGGTTCCCTGGATTTATTTCTGTGTTCTTTGTTTGGTGATGTATTTGTGCCTTATGAAACCTACTATTAAATAATGTTCATATTAATATTTCATAATTGTTGGTTTTGGGGGGGGGGGGGGGCCTTCCATGGGATTATTTTTGTCTTCCTTTAATTGTTAACTTGTGTGGCCTTTTTTGTTTCACAGAAACTATAGGGCTGAGTGGGGCCCTGAGGGTGCGTCTAAACATGGTGACGTAGGGCGATGTTTCAACGCTGTTGCTCGACTTAGGTCACGTGGCAGCATGGGGCTAGAAACCACATTCTGGTGTAGGATTTATGTTGTGACAGAGCAGAAAAAAAAGGGGGACACCGAACAAGACCCAGCGCGATGCAATGCCGGGAAGATGGTTGGGGTTTTACGTCCTGGTAACATCTAAGGTCATATCATGACGGGTACTAACTTGGGACAGTGCACACTCACGGTGACTTTATAGTGCTGCCACAGGCACCATCACCCGATATCACCCCACACAGTCACATGTTCCTGATATTGACCCCCGTCTCCTATCCTATCCGAACACCAGGTTATGTAGCGACAAGTAACAATTTATTAAATCATTGGTTTCACCCGGCTGGAATTCGAACTCCCGATCTTCCGCACGGTAAGCCTGAGCTCTACAGATTAGGTCACTGTGTCCGGGTAGCCACATTGTAGAGTAGGATTTGTTGTTGTCATGGGGGGGGGTGTGATGAAAATGGAAAATATTTTGCCTAGAACGGGACTCGAACCCACATCTCTTTGCATTCCGTGCTTGTGTGCTAACCATTACATCACCAAGGCCCCTACTATCACCACATCAGTGCAGATTATGACATTATTAGAGAGCAAGTAAAGGGGGGAGGGGGACGCTGGACCCTGCGCAAAGCAATGGTGGGAATACGGAATGTTTCCATTGGATGTCGACCAGACGAGATGGCCAAATGAGTTGAGCGTCTGTCTCCAGTTTTGGTAGATTTGAACCCCTGGTCGAGTCAAACCAATGACTTACAAATTTCTACTTGTCGATTCCTAGCCAGGCGCTCGGGCATTATTAAGATAGGGCAAAGACTGGTTGGCTCTGTGTCAGGATAATGTGACTCAGTGGGATAGCAGGTCATGGTGCTGACAGCCTGGTCTAGCAGTAGAGCAGCACTATTAAAATACCAAGAGCGCACACTGTCTACAAGTCGGTACCTATCCTTATATGACATTAGATGTTGCTAGGATGTCAAACCCCAAAATAACGAAATTGGCTTAGCTGATGACACCGATCTGATGACACCGCGGAGTAAATGATCCATGTTTGTTTGTTTGTTGTTTTATGTCCTCGCAACATCTAAGGTCATATCAGGACGGGTACCGACTTGTGACAGTGCACACTCATGGTGCCTTTATAGTGCTGCCCCACTAGGAGACCAGGCCGCCAGCACCATGACCTGATATCCCACTCAGACTGAATGCACATAAAATAAGACAATCCCACTTTATTTCAGAGGCATGACAAAAACAAATCCATGAAAATTCTTTAACTTTGAATAGACATGCATCCAAGTGTTTGCACTCATGCAGTGCACGTCTATTGGTACACATACGGTAGTCCAAATAAAACAGAAAGTTGTTGATCATTCTTTTGAGCACACATATCAGGGTCGGGCGGGCAGTTTATATTTTGTTAATATTTGTGTTCAGTTACGTATGACATCTGGCGTATGATGCACACGTACTACTAATACATAACTCTGTTGCACATATTGTGTGCTTGCAAAAAGTTGAATTGCTGCTAGCCCGACGCATTTCTAACCATTAAAAAAAACAAATTAAGGGTGGGAGATTTTTCCGGCACGGGTGGGGCCGATCACCAATTTATTTTTAGGATGGGAGGGGCGGGGGGCCAATAGTCAACCGACTACCACCGGTGTAACGATTTCAACTTCCCCCCTTCTCAAGTTCCCCCCCGGGTATCTGAAAACGTTTTTAACTTCCCTCCAGGGAAATTAAAAACGTTTTCAGATTCCTGGGGGGGAACTTAAAAACAGTTTTCAGATTCCCCCCCCCCCCCTATTTTCAAATTCCCCCCTCTGGGAATTTAAAATTGTTTAAAATACTTTAAAAAACGTTTTAAATTTCAGACCTATAATATTTTTTTCTTAACCATCTTGGAGACTTTTTGTGTCATTTGTGGTTAAATATATTTTATTGTACTAGTAATAATTTCCATTATGTTATTCTCTGTATATTATAATATTTGGCATGAAAAATAATCAAAAATATCAATAAATTACAAAAATAAAGAAAATTCCCCAAAAATGGGGGGGGGAGGGAAAGTTAAAATGAGGGAGGGAATTTGAAAACGTTTTCAAATTCCCCTGGGAGGAATTTGAAAACGTTTTCAAGTTCCTGGGGGGGAACTTGAATATGGGGGGAATTTGAAATCTTTACACCGGCATCATTGACTGGTCCGGCATGAATGGACCCACAGCACCCACAATAAAGCCGTGTTCACACGGGCGATGTAAATCGATTCGTAGAAAACGACTTGTATAGTTCGCCTCACATTTCTCGTGTGAACGGGTGTCTGAGGCGGATTAAGGCTGATTCGATTCCTGTGATCTAGATAATGTAAACCACCTAACGAGTAAGTTTACAGCCGTGTTCACACGGACAAAATGTGAGGCGTATCACACAAATCGAATCAGGTGAGGCGAATTGGTTGCGTCCACACGGGCAAAATTATCCGCATCACAGGAATCGATTCACGTAGACTACCTCGCTTAGGTGGTTTACACGATCCGCATCACGTGAGTCGAATCAGCCCTAATCCGCATCAGACGTGCGTTCACACGAGAAATGTGAGGCGAACTATACAAGTCGCTTTCTACGAATCGATTTACATTGCCCGTGTGAACACGGCTAATGTGAGGCAATTTCTGTGATGCGGATAATTTTGCCCGTGTGAATGCACTGAGGCGGATTAAGCACCTCACACGCATGCGCAGTCGATACCTTAGTGTGTTTACTTTCCGGTCGATCAAAAGCGCATATTATATAATTTAGTCTATTAAACCGCTAGCTGTGCACAGATATTTTTTTTATCATTTAATTTTAGGGTTTCACTGCCCAGCAGAAGTTTTGATCGTTCCAAACCAATAAGATTCATTAAATACATATCTAGGTCGAACGCACTCTCTCGTGGTGACTTCGCCTAACCGGACCGCTAATTCGCCTCAGCTGATTCGATTTGTCTGATTCGCCTCACATTTTGCCCGTGTGAACACGGCTAAGATTCCGACATCCTGAGTAGACAAAACGTGGCAGGCCATTCACCAAACAATGGCAACGCAATGTTTAGAACCATTGGCCGAAAACAGCACAGCCATAGAAAAAGAACAATTTTGGCGATGGCAACCAGTAAGGCGCATTGTCACAAGTCGGTACTCGCCCTGACCTCAGATGTTGGCAGGACGTAATACTCCAATAACCAACCTATCATAAGTGCGTTCCATGGCCGGAACGCAGGGGGAACGCAGCATTCTGGGGTACATATTTGGCGTGTCGGTTGTGATATATGCGTAATAGACGTACAGGTGTGTGGTTAATATATGTTAACGAGATGCAGAGGTTGAGACAAAGAGTTATGCAAATGAGATGACATCATGGAAAGTTTAGCCGGCGGGTCAAGCATGCCCTAGGCCGTGAATAAACCATTCAGTATCCAGAAGTCAAAGTGTTCAGACGTCATACTTTCACATCGGTGAGGCGCGAATGGCGACGTCATAGTGCTGGTTGGTTGCTTGTTGGAGTTTTACGTCCTGGCAACATCTAATGTCATATCAGGACGGGTACCGACTTGTGACAGTGCACACTCATGGTGACTTTATAGTGCTGCCCGACTGGCAGACCATGCCACCAGCACCATGACCAGATGTCCCACTCAGTCACATTATCCGGACACTGAGCTAACCAGCATTTTCCCTATCCTATGAATACCGAGCGCCAGGCTATGAAGCTAGGAAGCAACAAGTATGAATTTTGTAAGTTATATGTTTGACTTGACCGGGGATCGAACTCCCGATAACCCGAACGGGAGGCCTGCGCTCTACCGATTCGGCCAGCGTGTCCGGTAGGAACGTATGAAGCTACATTGTCACTCGCGACCGGAATTTTTTGTTTATATATATTTAAGTGGAAGAAATCAACGTAAGCGCAGACATCTTTAAATACACCCCTGATAATATAATATCATGTAATGTAAAAGGCTAGGCAATATCATGTGAGTGTGTGTGGCGGGGGGGGGGAGGTGGGAGGCGGGGAGCGGTTGTCCACACCATGGGTTTGGTCGGGGACTAGGTGCACCAGGTTTTACTGTGTGCTTAAAATTCATATAAAACATTTCCAGGTCAGATTTGTTGAACCACTCAACCCGTACTAACCCCCCCCCCTCCGGACCCCCACCCCCTACCCCCACCCCTGTGTCCTCATAAAAAGGAGAGTGACTACTCACTACCATTTTAACGCTGCATAGTCCGATATAAAAAAATCTAATTTTCAACATGAAAACAATAAGCTAGATTTGATTCTAAATATCTAATTTACATACGGGTGCACTTATTATGCACTTGTCGCCACATAGAAGGTAATACTGAGGCAATCTAATAGAACCTGTTACTGCAGAAGCCTATGGTGTCAGAGTTTTGGCGTGCTTGCCAAAATTAAATTAGTGTATTGGCACTTAAAATATCTCAAAAGTTAGCAATTAAAAATTAAAGTTACTTCAAACTAAAGTTAGGTAGATTATAACAATCAATCTAATGTATTTATCTCAGAAAATGACAGAAACTCAAAGCCATCGGACTAAGCAACTTTAAATAAAAGGAGACCCGCACTAGTTCAAGTCATTATTCTCAAGTTGTATTTGTGCTATCAGAGAACAAATAAAGCTATCGGGAGTAATGTGTATTAAATGAATCATTTCGTCCGCATATGAAATCAGATGAAGAGTTCAGGCGCAAATCCCTGTAAACGTCAATCCAAAAAATGTAGCTTAAATCAAAGATTTTTAAGTGAAAATAATTTAACTCCTCACTAATTGTACTTTTCTAATGATCACATGGTTATGGAGCAAAGAACAAAAAAGTCGGAATACAAAAAAAAAAATGACGGTTTGATTACAATGTTTATCTGAATTTTTGGATCAGCGTTTACCGCGTTTTGCGCCTGAACTCTTCACATGTTGTGCTATTAATTCATAGGTTTTTATGTTAATATTGCCGTCTACAAATAGTTAGTAAAGCCGACACAGTGAGTTATTTGCCAGCTGTAAAACGGGATCACGAAAATGGTGACCATGAAAAATGTCAACAGAGACTGGCTTCATCGAGTGAAGGTTTTAGACAGGGGTGGAGTGCGATATATTGCACCTGTCGCAGTCTCATACTAAATATAGGCTGATACCCAAGTCACATTATGCTTATGATCACCTGCGACCACCAGAAAACCTTTTTGTCAGCAAATAAAAGTTGGATATCATGTCATGATGGTAGCAGCTAGCATAGTCTCCCAATCAGGCACCAACATCATCATCATCATCATCATGCTGTCGGTCGTGGTGCGACAAAGACTGCATTTGACTGCCGCTCTCCATTTAGCTCTCTGCTGTGAGAGTGATGTCCATGAGTCAGTCCATTTCATGAAAGCTGCCTGCAAAAGTGTTGAAGTGCTGCTGGCTTTTGCAAGTTACCAGCGGCACTCTCTCGGGGAGCAAATAAAGGTTTCACACCGGCAAGAACATGTCCAGACAGGCGCAAAACTATTTGTCCCTGCAGTGGCTCGTCGGGAGATGTTGGGAGTTCCATACATCAACCACCCTTGATGTTGCCACAGTGACATGGTTTTCTGTTCAGGGTTTGCTCCCTTAGCCTTCGGTTCTGTCAAGAACCTGTACCACAAGGCAGTGGTTTACAACTCTGCAGGGCAGGGGCATCAAACTCCCTGAGGTATTGCAATACCTGCATACCAACATAATAATAACATAAACCATCCCAATAATAGCAGAATCCATGTTCATATGAAGGTATACTTGTTGAGCATAAGTCAGACTTGAAAACAAAACTGTATTACTTTTTTATTTTGATCTCATACATAGAATGAATAGAATATGTAGAATAAAATTTAGATCATTGTATTGGTTTTGAAAATTTGAAAATTTGATGATTTCATCGGACTATGCAGCATTAATATCACTCCTAGAACATGGAAATCAACGACACATCCAGAACATCATTTTAATATCCACAATAAAATCAAACAGACATTTATTAATTTTAGTTAAGCAAACAAGTCTTCTAAGGAACACAAATGAAAACAAGTTTTTTTCATTATTAGAGTTTGGGTTAATGCATGGTATCGATGTGTACATTTTCACATTTTCACTTTAGCACAAAATCATTCAAGTATACGTTTGATATAATTTGTGGGAAAGATTAAATATATGTATTATTGCTAACATACGTAACATATATCGAGGCAACAATAACTATTTGACGTAACCATATTATTCCCTTGTATACATTCCACAACAGTCCAGTATAATGGAATATTGTTTATTGTACGTTCAGCCGCAGTGATGAATGTTGTATGTGAATGTAATGTAATTTGTTGTATATAATGTTTGAGTAATACAATTATGTAATTGTATTCACTAGTTCTTTTATGGTATGCAGGACATAATATCTATATGAATTATTATGTGATACAGATTCACGCAGATGCATACAGTGTGGTGTTCTCTGTGGCGGAGTGGTTAGAGTGTCTGACTTTTTTCTAGGTCAGACTCTTTATCTGAAGGTCAGTGGTTCGATTCCCCGTGCCCCCACCTCTGCCAATTTGGATTTCCACCGCTGTGTATAACTTACATTGACATCAAAGGCCGGTTGCTCTCATACCATGTCTATGTCGTGTGTGTAATGTATGTGTCGACGCGTTGAGTTAGGTATTGGAACTGTTTATTTCCTTCTATCTCCCAGCATCCTCTAGTCATGACGTCGCCCTGATCTCTGACCTCTGACCTCTATACATAACATCTTCCTTTCACAACAGTGGTTAATCTAACATGCTCGAGTACCGGCCTTAATGTTTTTATCTTATATAACTAACAGCTCACGTTCTTTTATTTACATCGTCCTTAATGCCCTAACAAGCACTGGTCATAATTGTAGTATGCCATACTGGATGAGATATGCCTGTTATACCTGATAGCACTTGTATGTTAACTAGATACAAATTCTTACAGGCTTCTTGGTCATTATAACTTATCACCGACATACCATGCATGACTTGCTTTAGGTATATCTCCTCCTTTCCAGGACATGTCCTAACACTTAAGTGTAAAACTTGTAAACTTAATTATCACCGACATCCTAATGTATATTACAGTAACATTCTAATAATTATACAGGAACCGTATAGCATGTATAACTTGTAGAAGTAATAATTTAACAATTCAATCCTAAATATTATTATGCACTCGGTACATGAATGACTAGTGATATGTATGAGCAACATGTTTATACATATATCAACATCTTACAAGACATATATTCACTAACAAGAAGGAATAAGATATCCCTGTTACCCTTATGTAAGATCCTTAACGTATAATTGTCTCAACAACTTTTGCAAAATGCTTATGAATAACTTAATCTGGCAATTGGTTTGATCTGCCTACCATAACGTGTCATATACGGACGTGCAACAAATTTAGGCTGCCCGGTATGGATGTGTGTATGTGTTTTGTCGAAATTCTGACCTTTTGTATCCTTGATTGGTTCAACCCGCTGTGTGTTCTTTGGACATTTATACATGAATTTTCTGTTCCGGCGTAATATGTTTTTGTCTGCGTTGATTATTTCATAATCTCTCTGTCCAGGTGTTTTCCATTCATCTTTGTGGTTTCTATATCTGACGTCATCCCCTATTTCAAGAGTAGGAAGCGCATTACCGGCATGTTCGTCAAAATATGTTTTGTTTTGCAACTGTTTATGTTGTAATAACTGTAATTTTGAAGTCTGTATCTGTGGTCTCAGTTGAGCATCCTGAGTTGGTATGCGTGTACGTAACTTCCTCGACATTAGTAACTGTGCAGGGGATGCCCCAATCCCTTCCAATGTTGTGTTCCTGTAGTTTAGTAAGCCTAAATATATGTCACTACCATCTTTAACCGCCTTTCTCAACATCATTTTTATCGTCTGGACAAACCTCTCTACCTGGCCATTACTTTGCGCGTGCATTGGGTTTGTGTATATTGGTCTGAAACCATATCTGCAAGAAAAGTGGACGTACTCAATGCTTTTGAATTGTGGTCCGTTGTCTGATACTATGTATTTCGGAATACCATATCGTGCAAATGTTTGTTTAAGTGCAATTATAACTTCCTTGCTAGTTGTTGACCGTAACTCTATCACCTCTGGGAATTTTGTGTAGTAATCGACTAGTATTAAGTAGTCTAGGCCATTTGCATGAAACAGGTCAACACCTATTTTGTGGAACGGTATATCTATTATGGAATGACTCACCAGGGGTTCTTTATGTAGTTTGTTTCTGAATTGTTGACATATTGGGCAACGTGAAATTTTGTCTTCTAATTGATGGTTCATCCCCGGCCAAAAAACAGTATCTCGTGCCAATTGCTTACACTTTATAACACCCAAATGCGATTCGTGGAGTTTGCACAATATGTCTGTTTGTAACGATTTTGGAATCACTATCTGATTACCTTTTAAGACTAAACCGTCATCGATAACAAGGCTTTGGTTGTAAGTAAAATACGGTTTTACATTAAATGCTACTGCTTTGCTGCTATCTGGCCAACCCTGTCTGTTCAAACAAATTAATTCTTGTAAAGTTTTGTCCTTTTTGGTTTCTGCTTTGATGCGAAGTACGATATCATTTTCGATATCCACGGAAGCAACTGAGACGTCGTCATCGAATAGATCATGAGGTTCTACCTTGGGCGTATGGGCCCTGGACAGTGTATCTGCAAAATAAAGGGTTGAACCCTTAGTATAAACTACCGTCAAATCATAATTTTGCAATCGCATTCTCATGCGTTGCATGCGTGCAGATAATTCATGTATCGGTTTTAACATGATGGACACTAATGGCTTATGATCTGTCTGAACCACAACTGCGTTTCCGTATAAATATCCATGAAACTTCTTACAACCAAAACAAATTGCAAGGAGTTCTTTTTCAATTACAGCGTAACTGACCTGAGCCTTATCTAAGGCTTTAGAAGCCATGGCGACAGGTTGTTTATTTTGGAACATAGTTGCGCCCAACCCATACTTGGACGCATCTACTTGTAAAACTATTTGCTCAGAACGGTTAAAATATCTCAACAGTGGTGCATTGCTTAAGAGCGTCTTTAGCTCTTTAAACGCAGAAATTTGAGGTTCGTTCCAATGCCATGCCACATCTTTTTGAATCACCGTCCTTAGAGGTTTAGTGATGTGTGCCATGTTGGGGATGAATTTGCTCACATACCCGATCATGCCCAAACATCTTTGTACCGCCGGCTTATCCTCGGGGTCAGGCATATCTAAGATCGCTTGAACCCGTTCAGTATTAGGTTTAAGCCCAGCAGCAGTAATTAAATGACCTACGTAATTTACACTTGACTGGCATATTTTTTACTTATGTGGATTTAATTTGAGATTTACCTCCCTCGCTCTGGATAATACTGACTCTAATCTAGTGTTATGTTCGTCAATTGTCGTACCATGTACCAGTATATCATCCGAAATGACATGTATGCCAGGTAAATCCTGCAATAATTCATTAATTTCTTGTATAAAGATGTCCCCCGCTGTCTTGATGCCAAAAGGTAACCTGGTATATCTGAACCTACCCCATGGGGTGTTAAAAGTACACAGTCTTGAACTGTCTTCGTCTAATCTTATCTGCCAGTAACCGCTATTGGCGTCTAACACCGAAAAATATTTGGCCCCATGGATCTTAGCCACTACTTCCTCAACTGTCCGTATTGGATAAGGGCCACGTAATATCGCCTTATTTAATTTGGTGGGGTCCAAACAAATTCTCAGTTTCCCTGGCTTTCTGACAATTGTTATCGAGCTTACCCATGGGGTAGGGTCACATTGCTTAACTATGACTCCTAATGCTAACATACGTTGCAACTCCTTCAACACATCATCACTTATTGCTACAGGTATCCTGCGTGGGGGATCTATGACAGCAGGTACATCGCCGTCCACATGTATTTTAGCATTTACTTTGATCAATCCTAATCCATGAAAAACGTCTGAATATCTATTTACCATGTGATGTGCAGAATCTGCACCCGGCACCTTAATGATTTCATCTGTACGAACTATCAGTCCCAGTTCAACACAGGCATCCTTGCCTAGGATCGCACTGCCCGCATCTGTTACTTGGAACTTCAGATCTGTTCCGTTGACGCGTAGAGTCGTTTCTCCATCTGGTCGGATGCGGTGACCGTTGTATGTCACCAAGTGACATTTCGACTGTTGCAGTGTTACATCCACAAGTTTACGGTATACTTTCATAGGCAATATATTCGCTTGTGAACCCGTATCCAATTTGAAGGTTACAGTAGATGTTCCTATATCAACATTAGTATACCACAATCCGTTATCGTTGCAAGTTTTATCATAAAGCGCCCCCACGAACAAGTCATAGTCATTACATCCGTTACTATGTTCGTCGTCAACGGCGCGGCGATCCACGTCACTGGCATTATGTGGGTCACTAGCATTATGTGGGTCAATGTTTATCTCGTCAATAGGCGCCGTCCTACGTTGTGTTGCCCTGCAAACTTTAATGAAGTGTCCTAATTTGTGGCATCCAGCACATTCCTTTCCTCTAGCCGGACAACTTCCTCGCTGGTGAACATAACCACAACGATCACATATCGATTGCCGAGGTCGTGTTTGCTGGTACGTCATCGGTGACGTTTTCTTCCAATGTTGTGATTTCGTCTGCGAGACGCCTCGACGTCCAAACGAAGTTGCTATGCTGTCGACAGTGTCATAATTGTTATCATTGGTTGAGAGTTGTGTAGCTGTGTGCTCGCTCAAACGGCACATCTGTATACATTCCTCTAGTGATAATTTTGGAGTCTGTAAAAGACGATTCTGCAGAATGTTATTTTTGACTCCACAAACCAACCGATCGCACAGCAAAGAATCCTCGAGGTTGTCATAACAACAATGCGTAATTTGTGATCGTAGCTCTCGAATGTACACATCAATGTTCTCGGTGGTTTGATTGTACAAATTAAATTTATAACGTACCACCGTTATGTTAGACTTCCCTTCGCAGTACTCACTGAATGCAGCAATTAAAGGGCCGATCTTGTCTTTATCCGCTGTGTCTATCTTTAGTGACTTGTGGATCTTCTGAGCGTCGCTCCCTGCGACATGGAGGAAGACGCAACACTGTATTTTCTCTGTCTTTGACGCCGCTCCTGAAGCTGTTGCGTATATCTTGTATGATTGTATCCACGATCTCCAATTGATCGCCATGTTTTCATCAACATTGAGTGGACTTGGGGGTTTTAATCCGGTTAGAGCCATGTCGTCTATCTTGTACAGATCCCCCTACTAATCTGACACCATGTAATGTATGTGTCGACGCGTTGAGTTAGGTAATGGAACTGTTTATTTCCTTCTATCTCCCAGCATCCTCTAGTCATGACGTCGCCCTGATCTCTGACCTCTGACCTCTATACATAACAGTGTGGGAGGTTAAAAATCCCTTGGGTCGGTAAAAGTGTAGGCTCGGGCTTTCTATCGACAAACTGTCTAATGGTGAAAACAAGTCTATTCAGACTTATCCATGATATGCAGTATAAATCTTCAAGAAAAAGAAAATACAGGACTTTAGTTGAAAAATACAAATTGCCATCCAGAAAATGTGGCAGATATGGCGATGCTCTATTTCATTGACATTGATATTATTGTTATAATTATTAAAGCTGCATAGTCAGATGAAAACATAACATTTTCAAAACCAAAACAATGATCTAAATTTGATTCTCCATATCTAACTTAGATGCTGGTGCACTTATTAAACATGTGTCGTTACATATAAGGGGATACTGAGTCAACTAATAGAACCTATTACTGCAGAAGCCTATGGTGATGAAAGTTTTGGCAAGCTTGCCAAAATTAATTTAGCATGTTTCCATTTCAAATATCTCAAAAGTTAGCGATTTAAAATATAAGTTAGTTCAAACTAAACTAAGGTAGACTATAATGAACAACCTTATATGTTTATCTCAGAAAAAGTGAGAAACTCAAAACCATCGTACTATGCAATTTTAATCACCTGTATTTCAGGGCCTGCTCCTTCCCTCACACGGCGGGGTGGGGGGAGGGGGGGGAGGGGGGGGGAGAACTCAATCAGCCGGGATGGAAATGTTCCTTATTTGGGAATTCATTATGTCCGGTTTTAAAAATAACCCATACACGAGTCGTAAAAATGATAGCTAATGCCCAGTTTACTCAAATCCTCCATATAATGCTAGGTACACACATAGCGTATAGGTTTCGCGCACTAAAACTCCCGATCCGCTTAAAACTGAAAACGGGCCGATTCATTTTTCGAATCGCGAATCGCAATCGTAAAGGTAGTACACACCTACCGTTTTAGCCCTAAAAATGTGTTTTTAGTCGTGAATCGCAATCGGTAGGTGTGCTAGGGGAGTGTACACCTCACGATTTTTGGGCAGTTTTAGATCATATACGGTAGGTGGGTGCGGAAAAACGATCGTAAACGGTAGGTGTGTACCGGGCATTAGACTCATAGGTGGTTAGTAGCAAGGGGGCGGGGGGGGGGGGGGGGGAGGGGGAGGGGAAGGGAGGGGGGGGGGGGGCTTGATAACCATCTGGCCTTGTCACACACCACCTGATAAGCCTGTCTAGAGCCAGTCCTCGGCTAATCTATGAGGGGGCGTATGATTAAGACCTCCCTTCTAAGATACCAATGTTGCTATCCACACAGCCTATGGTTGGGGCAGGGGGAGGCTGGGACGGGGGGGGGGGGGGGAGACGGGGAGGGGGGAGGGGGAAGGATGGGGAGGGGGGGGGGGTGAAACACACTGCTAAGCGTGCACACAGGAAGTGATATTTTATCAAATGTAGAATAAAGTAAGGTAGATGATAACAATCAGTGTAATATATTTATCTCAGCCTAAGATATTAATGCCAGAAACTCAAAATCATTGGACGATGGAACTTTAAAGCATAGGACATGGACTTGACGGATGACGCTAGGCTAGGGACAATAGCCCCACTTCCTGGCGTGCAAACACTCCAGGGTGCAGCTCCATTCCTTGCTGAGGGACCAGCGGAGTGTAAGGGACAATAGCCCCACTTCCCGGCGTGCAAACACTCCAGGTTGCAGCTCCATTCCTTGCTGAGGGACCAGTGGAGTGTAACTCGGAATCCACATATTAACATAGTACTATTAATCACCAGGCGTTCTGAGAAAATGTTGTCTGCTGCAAAGGAAATTCACTAAGTGCTTAACATTCCACTGAAATTGCTTCAACTGCAATATAGCATAGTCATTCTATGAACGCTAAATGTCGTTTGATGCATTATCATTCGAACACATACCAGTCGACATTTGGTGACGACTGCTAGCCTGATGCAGTGCTACAGTCAGTATTTGAATACAAGAATTGTCTCCCCCCGGACCACGCCGAGCGTGGCATATGTTGACGGTGTTGCCGGTTCCCCTCCCCCCAGAATAAATGAATAAAATAAAATAAATTAAAAATAAAAATAAGAATATGAAAAAATAAATATAAATAAAAATAAATAAAAATAAATGAATAAAAAATAAATATAAATAGATACAAATAAATATAAATAAATATAAATAAATGAAAATAAATAACAATAAATAAAAAATAAATAAAAATAAATATAAATAGATATAAATAAAAATAAATGAAAATAAATAAAAGCAATGACAAAACAACAACAACCAAACAGAATCAAACAAAAAAATCATTAAAAGAACAGTTCCACAAAGGACAACTCTATTCATCTATGGCCTCATCACCGCAACCGAATTAGCATATACAATTAGTTTTTATAGCGCTATGCATTCAACAAGTAACGATTTGTAGCCGACCTGCCCCATTGTTTGTCAAAGAGTTACCACGGAGCCAGCCGGGCGCAGTGCGGGCCTCGCGTGCGGAAGTTCGGGAGTTCCGTTCCCGGTTGAGTCAAACCAATGACTTATATAATTGATACGTGTTGCTTTCTATTCTAGCACTCTGCATTAATAGGATAGGGCAAGGACTGGTTAGCTCAGTGTCAGGATAATGTGACTGAGTGAAATATTGGGCGCTTCATGGTGTCGGCAGCCTGATTTCCGAGTGGGGCAGCACTATAAAGTTGTCATGAGTGTGCACTGTCACAAGTCGGTACCCATCCTGATATGACCTTAGATTTTGCGACGATGTAAAACTCCAAAAAACAAACAAAACCACGGAGCCATGATATGACATGTAGCCTGACTAGGCAGACGACAATGTAGAGCCTGACATTGCCTAGCAACAGATAACCCACTCAACCATCTCTAAGCACTTCTGCGACGGCTATCCCCAAGTCTGTATACCATCACCACCCCCAACCGCCTCGCCCCAGCATTTACAGCTCTCGCAACCAGCCGGTTGGTTGCTGGTTGTTGGAGTTTTACATCCTGGCAACATCTAAGGTCATATCAGGACGGGTACTGACTTGTGACAGGGCACACTCATGGTGACTTTATAGTGCTGCCCCACTGGGAAATCAGGCTGCCAGCACCATGACCTGATATCCCGCTCAGTCACATTATTCTGGCACTGAGAGAACCTTAATAAGGCCCTATCCTAACAATGCCGAGTGAATGGCTATGAAGCAACAAGTATCAATTTTTAAATCATTGGTTTGACTCAACCAGAGTCCACGATTTATCAAAACGGGAGATGAATGCTCAACTCATTTGGCCACCCCGTCTGGTCACCGGAGGGCTGATCCAACCTGGAAGTTACTGTCATGGGAGATGTTGCAAGACACAGGAACTTCACGCTTAGAGTGGGACTCGAACCCAAATGTCTGCCATTCCAAGGCGAGCACACCAAGCATAATCCAAAGGATGTACGTGGATACAGGAAGTGATATTTCATCAAATACAGGACAGGAACCTTCATGGGTTTGGTTGAGCAGCCTAAACGTAATCCTACATAGGCAGCTGATGTAATCAACCTTTCCACGCGTGTGTTAGAACAAATATTCCCCCCTATCCTGAGGAGGGGCGAAGGACAAACGCGTCTAAATACAAGCAAACATTGTTTTGGTATAAATATAGTGTGAAGTTACTTGTTCCAGGATCCAGTGGTTATCTATATTGGCGTAGAGTTGGCGAAATGGGAGAGAATGCAAAAAACGATGACGGCCATAGAAAGCTCTCGGTGTGAGGATTAAAGTATTTTAATCTATATGATTTATATGATTTAATGTGGAGTATAAAGCATGTATACAAATACTATTATTATATACTATTGTATTTGATCTATATTCCCTTTCGTGGGATTCGAACCCGCAACCCCCAAGCATGCGCGCTGGGTGGTGCTCGCGGGAAGTACACTTTACAAGTAGCTGGTACATATAAAGAGAGTGAAGAACATATTTTGCATCTTACATTAATAAATGATGTAGTAATATCCTTTACCCAGCGTTCCGACACATTTTCTAATGGGTTGTTCGGCCGCCTTGTAACAGGATCAGGGATGTGGGAGTAACCATGCCTACATCTGTGTGTGCCATTTCATCTAGAGTGGTTATGGTGCTGTCACATTACGACGTTTCTCGCCAACGCGTGTCGACGTGTGTCACTTTTTGGCGAAACGTCGGAAGACGTCTGGAAGCGTTACGCATGCGTTGGTAATCGTTGATGGACGGCGATGGTCGGCGACGCGCATCAGGGTATCGGCCAAGTTTTGTGTGTGCACAAAACTTTCGACGTGCGACAACGCGTGGGTGGAAGCCAAGCACACGTCACGCGTACGTTAGGGTTGTGCCTACATGTTGCGCCAAAATGTTGCTTTGTTGTTTTACATCCTAGCTACATCTAAGGTCATATCAGGACATCACACCAAAACATTTTAGTTCTTTTTCGCACGCATCTATATATGTTACCACAACATCGGTCGCACGCTACCAATACGTTGCACTGACGCCGAAAAGTTTATCGTTTCTCGATGATTCAAAGTGATTTTGTGCTTTAGCGGAATGCCGGCGAGATACGTCGTAGTGTGACAGGGCTATTACTGCAACTCAACACACTTATAATTCCCCTCTAGAATCGTATATTCAAGTTCTCAATCTATTGCATCAAAATACAGCCGACTCTTGAGGGACCAAGGAGTCCACTGAAGAGGACCCCCGAACCAAGCCAGATAGTCTTTATGAGGGTGGCTGGGCATGGCAACTTTTGCTACTCTTTGTCCCGAGCTGCTCTGCTGGGCGACTGTCTATGGGCTACGGGATGCAGTGAGACGTGAGTAGTTCTAAATGTCTCCACCAGGTTGGCGCGTCGGCTCCCCCCACGGAATCAAACACAATTTGAAATTATGCGCCGATTTCAACCGAGCAGATAACGCACTTCCATTAGATGCACAGTGCAGGATTAACACCACACAGTGATCAACATGTACAGAATCCTGGTGGTGGAACCAGTGTCTTCGAAGGTGTTGCAACGAATGGGAACATCATCCTTAGAGTAGCAGTCGAACCAACATTGCTGCCATTCCGGAGCAAGCCATCATGTTATCTAGGCTTCGTGAGGCGATCAACCTACACACGTCTACCTGTGTATGTGGCATTTCAGAAGAAAGGCAATTTGACTTGCCTTAACGGGATTGTTTTACAAATGATTGATTTACAAACGATTGATTTACAGAGGCAAATACTTCCTTTCTTCCACAAACCAGCTGAAAATAGAGCGACAATATTTGCCTTGTTTTTCCTTTGATAATTCTACTCATTGATAGAAATGTGTGTCAGTCATTTATCATCTGCATCCCCCTCCTGCATGTTGAACATCTCACATCGAAATCTCCTGAATGAAATATTGAGTGTGTCCGTGCATATCAGTTATTTCTCCCCCAATAAAATAAATTCACCACAAAACCCGAAAGAAACCCACAAAAAACAATTGCATTCGATGGCGCCAATCCCCACTGACTGGCAATAATTATTACTGTGAAAACAACCATTATTATTGTTGATCTAAGTCTGGTGAAGCTCCGTACAATACATTCAATATAATGGTGAACATGATAATAACAAACATAATACAGGCACAATAATCATTTTTTTTAGAACAATAATTACGACGATGGTGGTGGTGGTGATGATTGTGGTGATGACTACTGTGATCAGGAATATGATTGTAATTGGTTGGTTGTTTGAAATTTACTTCCTGGCAACAGCTAAGGTCATATCAGGAGGGTACCAACTTATGACAGTGAGCACACATGGTGGCTTTATAGTGTTGTCCCACTGGGAAATAAGGCTGCCAGCACCATGACCCAACATCCCACACAGTCATATTATCCTGACACTGATCTAAAGCAGTCCTTGCCCTATTGTAGTGATGGTGAGCGCCAAGCTAGGAAGCGACAAATATACATTTGGTAAGGCATTGGTTTGACTCAACCAGGAGTCAAACCCTCGATCTCCCGCACGGGAAGCCCGCGCTCTACCGATTTGGCCACCGCGTAAATGTGATGTTGATAATCATAACAATTGCAACAACAACAATAATTACGTAATAATAATTTAAAGAAATACTAATACAAGGAATTCAAATTACAACCACAATAATAAAACCAACAACAATACTAACAGTAATTAGTATAACGATAATAATAAGAATATTAAGATAATAAGAATGATAATAATAATAAGAAGAATATGAAGAATATGTAGGAATATTATATAGGCTAAGGATAATATTAAGAATACTATACAAGAATACTATATACGAATAATATATGAGAAAAATGTATAAGAATAATATATAGGAAATATGTATAAGAATACTATATAAGAATAGTAGATAAGAATACTACATAAGAATACTATATAAGAAGACTATATACACATATTATATAGAATACTATATAAGAATACTATATAAGAATACTATATAAGAATACTATATACAAATACTATATAAGAATACTATATAATAATACTATATAAGAATAATATATAGAATAATATATAAGAATATTATATAAGAATAATATATAAAAAATAGTATATAAGAACACTATATAAGAATACTATATAAGAATAATATATAAGAATATTATATAAGAATAATATATAGGAACACTATATACACATGCTATGTAAGAATACTATATAAGAATAGTATATATGAATAGTATATAAGAACATCATATAAGAGTACTATATAAGAATACTATAAGAATACTACATAAGAATACTATATAAGAAGACTATATAAGAATACAATATAAGAATACTATATAAGAAGACTATATAATACAATATAAGAATAATTTTCTGACCACTCTTGTGATTGTGCGCGCAAGAAGATCCATCCTGGCTCTCCAAGCACATTGACACTGTTCCATTGAGTCAAACATAGGCGAACCAAGGATTATGCTTGGAGCGTGCGCGCGCTTGTCCCGCCACGTACGCCTCGTTTTGGATTTGTTTTAGTTTATTTGTTTTTTTTTCACCGTTAGTGAAAACAGGTGGTTGCTGTATCTCAGCCGCAGACCGCCATAGACCCGCATGTGGGTGTGAGAGTGTTTCACGCTAGTCGTGTCAGTTACCGTCCACACACCAGCGCACTGAGGCATGCGCAGCGTGTGTAGGTGGTGTTGAGCAAAATAACAAGTTATTCCGGGAATTTACAAAGAAAGGGCAGAGCGAAAAAATAATAATAAAAAGGAGATGAGCCTACGATTAAAAGCGCGTCTACTGTTCTTGTTCTTGTTCTTCTTGTTATTATCATTATTATCCGCATTATTCTCATTATTCTAATTCTTCTTCTTAATCTTATGTATCATTATTATATATTATTCTTATATAATATTCTTATATATTATTCTTATACATTTTTCGTATATATTATTCTTATATATTATTATTACATAGTATTATTATATATTATTCTTATACACTTTTCTTATATATTATTTGTATATATTAATATTCTTCTTATATAGTATTCTTATATATTATGCTTATATATGGGTATTGGCTGCGTGTTTCTTGTGGGTTTTTTTCTTACTGCTTATCTGATCAGAGGTTTGTTTGTTGTTGTTTTACGTCCTAGCAACATCTAAGGTCATGTCAGGACGGGTACCACCTTGTGACAGTGCGCACTGATGGTGACTTTATAGTGCTGTCCCACTGGGAAACCAGGCCACCGGCACAATCCCACTCAGTCACATTATCCTGACACTAAGACAACCAGTCCCTGGCCTATCCTAATAATGCTGAGCACCTGGCTAGGAAGCGACAAGTATCAATTTGTTGACTCGACCAGGGTTCGAACCCACAACCCCATGATCTACCAGAACTTGTCTGCATTTAGATCAAGAGTATTCTAGATTTAGATCTAGAGTAAGAGGCAGTTTGTATGATATTCATCTTTTAATTATGCATGTTGGCCCACGAGGCTAACATCGATAATCACGAGGCAAAGACTATTTTTGGAGAAGGGTCCACAGCGAGGAAAGGAGGAAAAACGGGTGACAACTGTCCCATATTGAGCATACCGTTGCAGGAATAGTTTCCCATTCTTTAAGTCCTGATATTGTGTGATTTAAACAGAAGTCGATGTAGATAAATTAAAAATATACTTCAAGCACTTTGATCTGTGTAAAAGATACATATATATGTGTAACTATGTCTGAACAAGAAACTACTAAATCTTTCCAGAATTTGAGCCAATCAGAGATGTTCTTTTCGATTGCACATGGCCGCCCCTCATGGGGGGGGGGGGGCATTTGCAATAAAAAAGAAGAGCTCTGATTGGCTGACCCTGAGAGCTGTTCTTTTCGATTGCAAATGCTGGTCCCCATGGAGGCGGCCATTTGCAATAAAAAAGAAGAGCTCTGATTGGCTGACACTGAGTTCTCACGAGAACGAGAAGAGGAAAATCCATTTCCTGCAAGTTCAAACAGACTCAGACAAGTTCAAACATGGCTGGTTGTCCCTCTCCTTTCAGCACTGAATATGCTTATGTGTATTTTTGTCTTTCTTCGCTAACCTCCCTACAGCTAGGTCGTCACTGCGCCGTCTGCCCTCCGCTGAGCAACATCGATCACCCACCCTCCCACCCTCCCACCCACAGGATGACTGGCTTGAGCGCCGACTACCGGACTGATTCGGAACTCCAACACGATCTGACCTGAACTCACCTGCTGAGCTGCTAACCAAACTTCGGGTCTCTGCCACCCATAAGCAACACAATACTTCCTGGCCTACATTAGGTCCTGACTTATTTTTATTAAATAAATATGCCTTAAACTTTTTTTCATCTTGTCTCTTTGTCCGAGTGTAGTGAATTATAGGCATATTTGATGATTCATCATAGCAAATATAAATATTTAATATTAACTAGGTTCATATGTGACATTAGTCCCCTTGAGAAAATCATTAGTTAAGTGATATATCTTCAAAGTAATATGCTATGCATACACAGTAAAACCTCTCTATACCGATCCCTCCACAGATCGACCACCCCCCTATATCGATCGCTTTATTTGGGTCACCAAATACCATTGTAAGGATATTCTACCTCTCTAAACCGAGCACCTCCCTAAATGGACATTTAAAGTCGGTCTCATGGCTGGTCGATTTAGAGAGGTTTTACTGTATATAATATATATATATATCAGGGGCGAATCGAGGGGGAGGACTAACGGATTGAAGAGTGAATGAGGCGCAAAGTGCAAAGTATGGGTGGGTGAGGGAGGGGTGTCCCCCTCCCTCTGGGAAAGGTTCGACAACCCTAAACTGTCGGTAGAAAATGTGATTTTCTTTAGCTGCCCTGCCCCCCGTGCCCCTCCCCTAAATCCGTCAGTAATATATATTCCCGTTTGGGATTGGAATCGCGCCCGAGGTAAACAAATGACTTACAAAATTACTTCTTATTACTTCCTAGCTTAGCGCTTGTAATTAAAAGGATAGAGCAACAAAATCATTTCAATACTATCAGAATAATGTGACTAAATAATATATCAGATCATGGTGCAGCTGACCTGGTCTTCCAGTGGGGCAGCACTATACAGCCACCATGAAAGCACACTATCCCAAGTCAGTACTCATTCTGATAGGACGTTAGACGTTGCTAGGATTTTGTTTGCTTGTTGTTGTTTACGTCCTAGCAACATCTACGGTCATATCAGGACGTAAAATAGGATGTAAAATACCAAACACCAAACAACTCTATATATATACTTATAGTTATCGTACTCACTATGATTATTCTACTATCTATAATCATATATATGATTGTAAATTTATAATCATATATATGCTTATAAATGGTGTATACCGTGAGGAAATTTAGCACATACAAAAATCTGTTTTGAGGTATTATACTTATAGTGATACTCGCGATCCCCCTGAGGGAGCATGGTGGCACCTAGATAAAGTATTCACCCCGTACTCGCAGTACACGGGTGAATACCAACCCTATATAAAAACGGTCGAAAAGCGGGTTAAGGAAATGAGAGCCTAATTTCACAATATAAGAAGCAACATTTATTCTTTACATATGTCTTATTGATAGCCCGCTACCTTTGAGTTGAAAAATATAATATAATATCTAATTTAATCAGATTTAAAAGTGAAATCGATGGCGTTCTGCAGCCGCCATCTTGTCTTTTTGCATTCTCGCCAATTTCACCAACTCTGTGCCAATATATGCAGCCATTTGATACTGGAGCCAAGGTTTCTAGTTCAGGTTCCATACTAAACCTATTTTCGCCCGTATTTACACTACGTTGTCCTTCACCCGTGTACTACAAGTACCGGGTGAATCTTTTATCTAGGTGGCACCCATGATGACATCTTGTGGCAAGATGAGTCTGACTCAGTCAGTGATGATAACTCTGAGGACATTGACATTGACGCTGGTGATGAATATTACAGTGAGCTCTTAGTCATGAGTAGGTACTGCAGTTACTGGAGGAGTGTGATGACGAGTCTGACTTAGAAGGTTTTGGAATGACCAGTGGTGTTGTCATTTTGTTGAATATTTACTGCCGCTGGCCATGGTTGCATGTCCCATGCTGGTACTATCAGTACTGCATGTGAGTGATCCTGGCCACTCTGCTGATAATGCTGAATGGTGGGAATATGTAATACAATTTATTATTCCAAATCAGAGAAAATGGAACTACTCTCCAGGCTTCTGGCTCTGGATGCCAAGATACATATTTGGGTAAATTTCTGTTGTTGCGTGATGCAAATAAGTCAATTTCTGGTTTGCCTTTTAGTAGTTAATGTAGAAATACTGCCGGTGTAAAGATTTCAAATTCCCCCCATATTCAAGTTCCCCCCCCCCCCCCGGGAACTTGAAAACGTTTTCAAATTCCTCCCAGGGGAATTTGAAAACGTTTTCAAGTTCCCTCCCTCGTTTTAACTTTCCCTCCCCCCGGGGATTATAATCCACACCATCTTAAATGAAATAAAAATGAACTACGGACTGACATACACACACAGACATACAAAATTCTCTTATTTTGTGAAATTTCGTGAAATATTAGATTTTTCATGAACTTTAATTTTTTTCGTTAAATTCGTTATTTTTCTGGAAATTGTCTGGAAATTTTTTATTTTCCGTGAAATTTTCGATTTGTTTAACTTTTCAATTTGTTGTGCATTTTTGAATAATTAAAAAAATATAGAATTTTTGTGTGAAATTCTTTATTTTCGTGAAATATACATTTTGTTGGTGATTTTTGTGCGTGAAATTGTTCGATTAACAAAAAATCTTTTTGGGGAAATTTTGGTGACTACTATTACTATTTTTCATAAATTTCCGATCTTTTTAAAACTTTTACATTTTTGTGGAATTTTCTTTATTTTTAAACAATTTTAAATTCCCTGAGGGGGGAATTTGAAAATAGGGGGAGGAATCTGAAAACTGTTTTTAATTTCCCCCCAGGGAATCTGAAAACGTTTTTAATTTCCACAGAGGGAAGTTAAGAACGTTTTCAGATTCCCGGGGAGGAACTTGGGAAGGGGGGAAGTTGAAATTGTATTCCTGTAGGGGGGGATTTGAAAATAGGGGGAGGAATCTGAAAACTGTTTTTAATTCCCCCCACCCCCGGGAATCTGAAAACGTTTTTAATTTCCCTGGAGGGAAGTTAAGAACGTTTTCAGTTTCCCAGGGGGGGGGGGGGAACTTAGGAAGGGGGAATTTGAAATTGTATTCCTGGAGGGGGGAATTTGAAAATAGGGGGAGGAATCTGAAAACTGTTTTTAAGTTCCCCCCCAGGAATCTGAAAACGTTTTTAAGTTCCCCGGAGGGAAGTTGAAAAGGTTTTCAGATTCCCGGGGGGGGGGGGGGGACTTGAGAAGGGGGGAAGTTGAAATCGTTACACCGGAGCTACTCAACAAACATCCTCCCGTTGTGAGTAGATTATGCTAATTGCTGGACCCGGATGTGCTTCCTTCTCCCTGGACTACGAGTAGCCAGAGGCGTAGTACCGAAGTAAAGTATACATATATATGGTGAATAGCTGATCTGAACTTGGTGTAAATACTTAATTACAAGCTAGGTGCTGCATGGTTGTGGAACTTACCCTGTTCTTGTATATGTAAGTGCATTGGCTGTATGTATGTAATTGCAATAATTAACTGATTAAATGACTATTTAAAAGACTTACAAATCTCAGAGGACGAGTGTAGTAGTCTGCATTTACCTCTCAGGTAAGGAGCCATGTAGACAGGTTGAAAAGTGTGTGTAAAATTCCCAAATATTTTACAAGGTGGGTGTGGATAGCATGGTAACATCAGGGAGCCTAGGTGGTGTGATGGGTAGCACAGTGGTCCGGAATGAGAGAAATGTGGGTTCGATTCCCTTGTCGAGTCAAACCGATGACTTACAAATTTATACAATTACTAAGATAGGGCAATGACTGGTTGGTTCAGTATCAGGATCTAACATTATTAGGATAGGGCAATGACTGGTTGGCTCAGTGTCAGGATAATATGACTAAGTGGGATATCAGGTCATGGTGTCGGCGACCTGATCTCCCAGTGGGGCAACAGTATAAATTCACCATGAGTGTGCACTGTCAGAAGTCGGTACCCGTCCTGATATGATGTTAGATGTTGCTAGGACGTAAAATTCCAACAACCGACCAGGATTCGGGTCGTGCCACCCACTGAGATACAGCGGCGACTATACACATCAATTTCCTTTAATTGAAAGCGATAGACATTTAACAATACACCCCCCGCCCCCCCTCCCAACATACACATACTGTTACACCCTGTCATCACACAACACTTAAAGAAAGAAATAAATCGCAACATAAGAAAACTTCCAGTAAAACAAGTACAACGCAATGCAACCCCCCCATCCCTGGCAATGCTGTTATTTTACAATTGTTGCTGAGCGTGAACAAACTTATTTTAATTGAGAGCCGTAGTCATTTACGTGCCTGTCACACCTTACCGGATTGAGTACCGGACACAACTGGACAAAGAATTTTCTAGTCCGGTGGTATTCGGTACCAAAATGTACCGAAATGGGTAGAAATGTTCTGCTTTCCACCAGACGAAACGGACGCTAAATGGACAAGGAACGTACATTAACGAATACCCACCGGACGATAACCGGGTGATAACCGGATGACAACCGAATGTCTAACGGATGGACCAAACATCAACCGCACACGTACCGGACTGTTCACAGATGCGCCAAAAACATATACTGACCGAATTCCCGCAACACCGTCAACGTACTCTGCAGGAAGCAAACCGGAGAGGTAATGGATGGGTACCAGACATGTACCTGACAAAATGGACTAAACGGACTTAAAACGGACACCAACCGTACACTTCAGTCCGGCGGTGTCCGGTACAAGTTTTGTGCATGTTCAAAACTTGCCACTCTACACACCGGACACCACCGGAGAGAGAACGGACACACCGGATGCATAACGTATATAAAACGGACATTGACGTATTTCACCGGACAGTGTCCGTTTTCTATCCGGTACCCCAAGCCGTTAAGGTCTGACTGAGCCTTTAGAATTACAACCCCGACCCCGACCAAGAACACAACGACGAAGAAAAACTTCCAGTGAAACAATTACCACACAAAGCAACCCCCACCCCCACACCCCACCCCCGAAAAGAAAGAAACAGAACAAAAATCAACTCGGAACTGAGCTTGAACAAACTTTTAGAAGGAATTTAACACAAAAATACGAGAAAAACCTTTCTAAATCGAGCGACCAATGGACCGAGTTTAATTTTAAATGGTGTATTTGGTCGGTTTCGGGAGTTCATTTAATCGTTACAATGCTATTCTATGGGCGATCGTTTGGGACCCAAATGAAGCGATTGATATAGGGGAGTGGTCGATCTGTGGAGGTGGTCGGTTATGGTGCTGTCACATTATGACATTTCTCGCCAACGCGCGTCGACGTGTGTCACTTTATGGCGAATCGTCGGCAGACGTCGGGAAGCGTTACACGCGTGTTAGGCGCGCGTTGGTATTCATTGATCTACGGCGACGGTCGGCGGCGCGCGTCAGGCGATCGGCGAAGTTTTGCGCTTGCACATATATATTCATCACCGGACGGACAAAGCGCACGCGTTCCGTGCGGAACATCGTGAGTTTGAATCCCTGCCGACTTAAACCAATGACTTACAAAGTTGATACGTGTCATTACCTAGCCTGGCGCTCGGCATTAATAGGATAGAACAAGGACTTTTTAGCGCAGTATCAGGATATTGTGACTGAGTGGGACACTGGGTCATGATGCTGGTGGTTTGGTTTCCCAGTGAGTCAGCACTATAAAGTCACTAATTAGTGCACACTGTCACAATTAGATATCCATCCTCATATGACATTAGATGCTGCTACGACCTAAAACCCCAACAAACACTACACAATAACACATGTATTTCTCACCTGTAATAATCAGGGGATGGTGATCAAATCTAGGTAAACAAAAACAAAATATATATATATCTGGATGTTTTACAATAGTTCCTACCGGAGGCGGTGGCCCAATCAGCAGAGTGTCGGCTTCCCGTGCGGAAATTCGGGAGTTCGAATCTCAGCCAAGTCAAACGAATGACTAATGCTAGGTACACACCTACCGTATACGATTCGCGCACTAAAACTCGCGACCCGATCCGCTTAATACTGAAAACGGGCCAATTCATTTTTCGAATCGCGAATCGCAATCGTAAGGAAGCAGTTTTAGCCCTAAAACTGAGTTTTAAGTCGCGAATCGCAATCGGTAGGTGTGCTAGGGGAGCGCACAACTCACGACTTTTGGGCAGTTTTAGATCATATACGGTAGGTGGGTGCGGAAAAACGGTAGGTGTGTACCTAGCATTACAAAGTTGAAACTTGTCGCTACCTAGTCTGTCACTCTGCATTACTAGGATATGGCAAGGACTACTTCTCTCAGCATCAGGCTATGTGACTGTGTGGGGGTATTGGGTCATGATACCCGTGGCCTGGTCTCCCAGTGGGTCAGCACTATTATAAAGTCGGCATGAGTGTGCACTGTCACAAGTCGGTACCCGTCCTAATATGACTTTAGATGTTGTTCGGACATAAAACAACAGCAAACAAACTATAGTTCCGAATGTGAAAGTGTGGGATGTCGTCCCATAGTTCCGCATTGCTGCCTTCCCTGCCCCCCCCCCCCACATCTCCGCCCCCCCCCTCCTCCCCATCCCCCCCGCCCCCTTCTCCCCCCCCCCCCCCTCGGTTTCCTACACGCTCCCTTCACAATCCACCGGACGCGGTAGCCGAATCGGTAGAGCACATGCCTCCCTGTCCGGGAGACCAGGAGTTCAATTCCTGGTCGAGTCAAACCAATGACTTACAACATTAATACTGATTTTTTAGTGACGAACGACTGCACGCGTTGACGTCTGGTTACTCAATCTTTATTCAGCCACGCGCTACAGTTACACTGGTCCCTCGGATCAGTCCAGCGGTCCCGGCCGCCACGCCGCAGTACAATACATAACAGACTGGGTGACTCCATTGTCAGGATGATGTGACTGAGTGGGATATTGGGTCAGGGAGCCGACGGCCTGATTTCCCAGTGTGGCAGCACTATAAATTCACCCTGAGCGTGCAGTGTGTCACAAGTCCGTACTCATCCTGATATGATGCTAGAGTTTAATGTCCTGGTGACATCTCAGGTTAGAAGCCCGTCCTGATATGACCTTATTATGTTGCGAGGATGCACAAATCCAAAAACCAACCCATGGGTTTGTGGGTTTGAACCCTGATTGAGTCAAAACAATGACTTAAAAATTGATACTTGTCTCTTCCTAGCCAGGCGCTCGGCATTAATAGGATAGGGCAAGGACTGGTTGGCTCAGTGTCAGGATAATGTGACTGAGTGGGATATCAGGTCATGGTGCTCTGAAGCTATATAGGATGCGGCGCGACATCCCATAGTTCCCCATTGCTGTCTGACCAGACGATATGGCCGAATGAGTTAGAACATCCGTCTACCATGCTGGTAGATCGTGGGGTCATGGGTTCGAACCCTGGTCAAGTCAAACCAATGAATTAAAAATTGATACTTGTCGCTTCCTAGCCAGGCCCTCAGCATTATTAGGATAGGGCAAGGACTGGTTGGCTCAGTGTCAGGATAATATGACTGAGTGGGATATCAGGTCATGGTGCTGGCGGCCTGGTCTCCCAGTGGGGCAGCACTATACAGTCGCCATGAGTGCGCACTGTCACAAGTCGCTACCCGTCCTGATATGACCTTAAATGTTGCTAGGACGTAAAACAACAAAGAAACAAACACATCCCCATTGCTGTCAACCCTCTCTCACCCCCCCCCCCCCCCCCCCTTCCGCTTCCTCCACAGACCCTCCTGGCCTTCACAATCCAGTTATGCACTCCCCTTACATTAGTCTAATTACGGCGATAAAACATTGCCACATGCGTGCGGTATATCGGTGCCGCGCCTGTCGTTGCCTATCAAACGGGAATGTAAACACATTATGCTCGTTCGGTTGTTACAGTGGGTCGCGCTCTGGTGCGTAACCTGATACCCCTCTGTTCGGACCCGCGTCAACCTTTAGCAATTCACCCATAGTACTGCAAGTTGGTTGGTTGTTGGAGTTTTACGTCCTGGCAACATCTAAGGTCACATGTATCAGGATGGCTACCGACTTGTGACAGTGCGCACTCATGGTGAGTTTATAATTATAGTGCTGCCCCACTGGGAGACGAAGCCGCCTGCACCATGCCCTGATATCCCACTCAGTCACATTATCCTGACACTGCACCAACCAGTCCTTGCCCTATCCTAATAATGCAGAGTGCCAGGCTAGGAAGCAACAAGTATACATTTTAAAGTCATTGGTTTGACTCGACCAGGAACCAAACTCCCGACCTTTCGCAAACGAGGAGGCGCTCTACCGATTAGGCCACCGCGCCCGGTAGAAGTGGAAGAGTTCATGCGCAAATCCTCCTAAGCGCGAATCCAAAATTTCAGATAAACATTGGAATTAGTGAGAATTAAAATTACCTTCAGATGAAAACCTGCATTTTAGTACAATTTTTGGATTGGTGTTTACGGTGTTTTGCGCCTGAACTATTTACACACACGGACGCCTTCCTGGCCCCCGTCACCCTTCAAGCTGCTTAGTTCGATGGAAGCATGCAGCTTCCAAAACACAAAAACTTATGCCAGGTACACACCTACCGTTCATCCGCACCCACCTACCGTATACGACCTAAAACTGCCCGTTTTGCGCACAAAAGTCATTAGGTGTGTGATACCCTAGCACATCTACTGATTGCGATTCGTGACTTAAAACTCAGTTTTAGGGCTAAAACGGACGGATTACGATTGCAATTTGCGATTCGAAAAATGAATCGGCCCGTTTTCAGTTTTAAGCGGGTCGGGTCGAGTCACGAGTTTTAGTGCGCGAATCGTATACGGTAGGTGTGTACTTGGCATTACTTAGACTTGATCCAACATATCCTGGTCGAGTCAAACCAATGACTTAAACATTGCTACCTGTCGCTTCCCAGCCTGGCGCTTGGCATTATTAGGATACGGCAAGGACTGGTTGGCCCAGTGTCAGGATAATGTGACTGAGTGGGATATCAGGTCATGGGGCTGATGGCCCGGTGGCCCAGTGGGGCAGCACTACAAAGTCACTGTGAGTGCACACTGTCACAAGTCGGTACCCGTCCTGATATGACCTTAGATGTTGCTAGGATGTAAAACAACAAACAAACAAATCCCCCTTAGATACTAATGCATTCACTACGCTTGTCACAGTGTGTATATGTATATATATATATATATATATGTATATGCATATACTGTTATACATGTATATATACATACATGTATATATTCGTATATATATGTGTTGGCCCTATATCAACATTATTTACATATGTATCTAACCACGTATATATATATATATATAATATAATATATGTGTATATGTAAATATATGCATATATGTAAATATATGCATATATATAAGAATATATATACAGTTACAGCTGTATCCATATATTACATATGGAACCAAAACCAGAAAAAAAAGGGGGAGTGCATTGTTTGAACATATGTTTCGGTGCTGTGCAAACATTTGATGTTGGCATTCCAACAAAAAAAATGGATAGCCAAAACATGATCAAATATAATTATGGTGTTTGCTGTTTGTAGCTTCACATTAGTTATTAGTCTTAAACACACAACAGACAGGATTATTTTTGTTGTTGACTCTCCATGAGCTTTGACAAAAAAAAACACACACAAAAAAACACCATCCGCACAAATTCCTCAGGACAGTGATTCGATAGTAAGTCGGTTGGTTACACTAGACATGTGACAAGTCCCATACTGAAATATTCACCGATCATAATTTACATTAATATTCAGTACCATTTCTCTGATGAAACATTTCCTAAATAACCCCGTAAACCATGTCTCTCTATACATATCTATTATAGATCAATTCTACTCACAATCTGCACAATTCATTCCGAACATTTAAACAAACACATCCTTTAAAATAAACGGAAAAGAATAACCCCAAAAAGTGTCGGTGCATATTTGATGAGACAGCGCTATAGTGCTAGACATAGGAGCCGCATTTTTGTCTGGTTTTACTCTAGTCGGCCGGCCCCCTTCGCAGATAAAGTCTGGGTCTCTAAATAAGGCCCTGGGTTAGAGAGGGCGTAGTCAGTTGTTGCGGGACACTTGTGAGCTGCTCACAACGACTCGGGCCAGCTTCCTGTGTCAACAACGCGCTTTAATAGACGAGATCACCGTTCCGATTGCGCATGCGCTGAAAATGGCATTGGCAGCAAAGCAAGGGCATACGGCCATTGAGTTTGCTGATACGCATAGGGCAAAACTTCGTTTTTATTCAAAATGAATCAAAATACATAATTTGGCACAAACATGGATGGATGGATGCAATATAATAATATAATGAATATGTTTAAGACACAAATTTCCATAATTAAGCATTTTGAGCTAAGAAACATACAATTTCAGTCACTTTAGAGGCTGATGTTTACATCACCATTGATTAGACATAAGTAATTCTTGTTCTAAATAGTAAAATGTCAAATGTGTCAACAAAAACTTGTTTAAAAGAAATATATAACCAATGTCTGATTAACCCTACCCGTTAACTAGCCCAACAAATATTATTATCCATAGGATATAAATAAAAACATGAATTAAATCATTCAAACTGACTCTGGCTAAGGCTCTAACACTAGTCTGAGTGCCCAGATTTGTCTAAATCTAAATGCAGATGGTATAAGATGTGCTGATTAGATTGATCTAAATGTAATGCTAGATAACAGATTAACATCTTAATTTATTATATATATTTTTGGAATTGGTATTCTATGTTTCAAACAAGAGCTGAGATGAGCTGAAACTAGCACATTTCATAGCTGCACCCAGGTTCTTAGCATTAGCCATGTGCTTTGCGGGGGTTTGTTTATCTTCCACACATCCCACAATGCACCACGCTGCTGGAATGGCGGATGTAGTCTATTTGATATTGTAAAGTGACACAAGCTGCATGGATGGTTCCTTGGTTGGTTGGTGGAGTTTTACGTCCTGGCAACATCTAACTTCTAAGCTTCACGCATGGCCTTATTGATGATGTGGGAACAGACAAAGCGGCACATGTCATCATGTTGCTTTGTAGGTTGTTGGAATTTTATGTCCTAGCAACATCTAACGTCGTATCAGGATGGGTACCGACTTGTGATAATGCGGACTCATGATGCTTTATAGTGCTTTCCCACTGGGAAATCAGGCTGGTAGGAAAGATCGGGAGTTGGATTCCCGGTCGAGTGAAACCAATGAGTTATAAAATTGACAAGTGGTGCTTCCTATCTTGCCATTCTGCATTAATAGTTTAGGGCAAGGACTGGGTAGCCCAGTGTCAGGATAATGTGACTGAATTGGACATCAAGTCATGGTGCTGGCAGCCTGATTTCCCAGTGGGACAGCACTATAAAGTTGCCATGAGTGTGCACTGTCACAAGTCGGTCACCGGCGTGATATCACCTTGGATGTTGCAAGGATGTAAAATTCAAAAAACCAACAAACCAACATGGCGACATGCCACACTTTGTCTGTTCCCACATCACAAGAAAGGCCATGCGTGAAGCAATTCTGAAACAGTGATCTAAATGGCGTATTGGCATAATGCACACATTACATAGACCGTCCTCATAATCATATGACCTTAGAGGTTGCCAGGACGGAAACTCCAACAACCAACCATTACATAGACTCAACCGTGCATAGGTGAAGTGATCACCGGGGCCAAGTATCCTTGACTGTATGCCCCTAAAACTCAAGCGTAGGGTCTCCGTACTGAGAAATGTGAGGGAGGACGGCAATTTTCAAAATATGCCCCGCAATGGATTCGTGGGGCCGCCGTCACACCCTCTGCCTCCCCCCTCTGCATGCTACTGTATGAGAGACTAACAGTGAATATTAATTAATACACTTTCTCCTTTTCTTCCCCTCGGGGAAGTATATATAGTATTGAATCCAGTCTGGAATATCTAAAAGCAAATATCCGACAAGTCTATACAGTGCAAATAGATGCTGCAGAGCCCCCGGCTGGCTTCTCCTGCGCAAGTCGTGGGTTCGAAGCCGAACCGAGTCAAACCAACAACTTACTAAATCTATACTTGTTACCATCGAACCTGGCACTCAGAATACATAGACTGGTCTGCAAGTGCATTACAAGAATAATATAACCGATAAGGATATCTGGTCATGATACCAGCGACTCGATCTCCCAGTGGGGCAGCACAATAAAGACGCCCTTGTTGTCCTATGTCACATGTTTGTACTCATCCTGATATGACCAGAAATGCTGCCATGATTTAAACCCCCCAACAAACAAACAATGTATACAGTCAAGTGCAGTATTAGAATACTATGACCGAGTAGGATATGTGGTCATAGCATGGAGATATACCCTTCTTACCCACCCATCAATCCATCCAACCAATCATTTGGGTCCGCTCCTGCAGAGTCAAGTGCAGTATTATAATAATATGACCGAGTAGGATATATGATCATGGTACCACTGCTACCAGTGGCTCAGACTCCCAGTAGGGCAACACTATAAAGTCGTAGTGGTTGTCCACTGTCATAAGTCTACACTCGTCCTGATATGCCCTTAAATGCTGCCTTGATTTAAACCCCCAACAAACATACATTATACAGTGAGCTGTAGGTGTCTATAATGGAGGTATACCGTATAACGGTATAGCCTTCTTCCCCGCCCATCCATCCATCCATCCATCCATCCATCCATCCAGGCCCGCTCCTGTGAGTGTGAATACTGAAGTCCTCCTTACAGACTTGCGTGTGCACATCGCCGACAATACAGCCGTTCCACTTCCGAGTTTAGGTCTACGCATGACACTACCGACGGACCACAAGTATCCTACCAGGCCGGAGACAACTACTATACCGCACGATCCCACAATGCCCTTTTCCAGCGGGGTCGCCTGAAGTCAAGTGCCGTGTCCGATATCCGGTACCAAACTCCCCGACTTGTCACCGCGCATGCGCCACCGGAAAGTGGACCGTAGGCACGATGTGCATGGTACACTGCATGCAGGGAAGGTAGTGTTTCCGCGAAGCAAAGCCTTACATAATGTGCACGCAGAAACAAACACATGCGCAGTGACGACGATGGCGATGATGGTTAATTCTTCGGGGTTTTACATCCTGGAAATAACTAAGGTCATCATAGCGGGATGGGCATCGACTTGTGACAGTGCACACTCATGGCAACGTCATAATAATAGTGCTGTCCCATTGGGAAATCAGGCTGCCAGCATCATGACCCGATATCCAACTCAGTCACATTATCATGACACTGAGCTAACCAGTCCTTGTCCTATCCTATTAATGCCAAGCGCCAGACTAGGAAGCGATGAGCGCCAGGCTAGGAAGCGACAAGTATCAATTTGATAAGTCATTGGTTTGACTCGACCGCAACCGAGCTCCCAATCTCCCACACGGGAGGCCTGCATTCCACCGATTCACATCACTGTGCCTGGTTGATGACGACGATGATGATGATGATGATGATGATCACCCCGTGTTCACGCAACAATTCTGAAAGGAAAGCTAACAGAGGCTCCTTTCAATCTCATTCTCACTCACACAACAATACGCGCACACATAGACACACATACACACACGCGCGCGCGTGCGCAGGCACATGCACACTAAGCGAGTACTCGCGTAACACTAACAGTAACGTAGAAGGATCACCACTCACCCTGTTTGACGGGACCTTGGTCGCCCCGCCCGACACCAACACCGACACCAACACCGACACCGACCCCGACCCCGACCCCGACCCCGACCCCGACCCCGACACCGACGCGGTGCTCCATAGCAACCGGGCCGCGGGCCGCGAACCCCTAACCCCGGACCCTGGACCCCGGACCCTGGACCGATGTGGCGTTTCAATGTCGTTTCCGTTGGATGAGTCGGCGGCGGATCATCAAACCCCGCCCGGAGGTGAGTCGGCGGGGCGCCCCATGGTGGTGGTCGTGGTGGACTTTCTCCTCTTGTCCCCCCAGCTGGTGGCAGCAGGCAGCGGGCGGCGGGCGGCGGGCGGCGGCACGCGGCAGGGGATGGCAAGGTCCAATGTCCTCTTCCTCGTGTGCACAGCGCGCCCGTCACCAGTGAGTCGACTCAGTGGACTCTGCTCTGGACGGCCGGCCGGGGAAGTCGGCAAAGCGGGGGATGGTGGCGGAGGTGGTGGTGACGACGCGCGCCGCCACCACCACCACCACCACCACCACCACCACCACCACCACCACCACCAGGGCACACCGCTTCGTGGGAGGGGTGGCGCCGCCTAGCGGTGAGTAGGGGAGGGAGGGACAGGGTGCGAGGGTGGGAAGGGGCGACGGTAGGAGGGGGGGGGGAGGGAGGAGGGGGAGGCCGGGAAGGGGGTAATGGTTGGCGGGAGGGACGGGGGAGGATGGGTGGGAGGGTGTTGGCGGAAGTGAGATATGGAGGGGGGAAGGAGGGTGGGTGGGTGGTTGGTTGGGGGGGGGCGGAGGGTGGGTTGGCGGGGGGGGGGGATGCGAGGGCGGAGGTTGGCGAGAGGGAGGGACGGGTGGAGGGTGGGTTCACGTGATGAAAAACAGGCGTCATGTGACCGACCGTACGTAGTTACAAGTGTCGTGTGCCATTGTTTGGTTGGCCAGTCTGTACACAGTTGGAGCGGGTTGGAGTGTCTAGGGGTCGGGGGTGGGGTGGAGGTGTGTGTGTGTGTGTGTGTGTGTTTAACACACACAGCAATAACAGCTGTGTATCCCCTTTTATATTTATTCATCTCCCAAAGCTACAAGAAGGCGACACTGCATAACATTAACAACGCCGTCGTCGCTATCAAAACACTCACACAAAGTCATATTAGGCTGTAGACTGCAGAGCTTATCGCGGTTATAATATACACTGTGCTATTTACCTACACGATTAGCATGGCGGCTAATTCATTTAGGAGTAACCTGAGTAAGTTGACCACATTATGTGGGTGGTCGAGCTGGTACGGGGGCGGGCCCGCCCCGTCATTCCCCGTCCCGCCCCCTCCCGCCCCAGCCCGTTGCCCTGTCCCGCCCCGCCCCGCCCCGCCCCGCCCCGCCCCGCCTCGCCCCGCCCCGGCCATCCCCGCCCCGCCTCGGCCATCCCCGCCCCGGCTCTGCCGGTTGCCCCGCCCCGGTTGCCCCGCCCCGCCCCGGCTCGGTGCCCCAGTCCGCCCCGTCCCCCCCCCCCCCCCCCCCCCCCACCAACCCGGTCCACCCCGCCCCGGCAACACCCCGCCCCGTCCCGGCCCGGCCCGGCCCGGCCCGGCCCGGCCCGGCTCGGCTCGGCCCGGCCTCTTGCCCCGGCCGGCGCGCCGCTTCACTCGGCAAACATTGCGCTGCCCGTCGTAAATCAGCGCGCACTTGTCAGCGCAAACTCATATCTCCTCCAGGGAGAGCTGGCGTATGGGAGGCGCGTGTGTGCGTGCGCGTGTGTAAATATATAAGGAGTGAGGTGACAAGCTAGGCTGGTGACAGAATGAACATGGTGAGAAGTTGCAAACTTTGACCAGACAGGATGGCCGAATGAGTTGAGCGTCCGTCTGCCGTCTTGGTAGATGGTGGGATTCGAACCCATGTCCAATCAAACCATGTCGAATCATGCCCCTATCTCTGCCAATTTGGATTTCCACCGCTGTGTATAACTTACAGCGTCATCAAAGGCCCGTTGCTCTCATACCATGTCTATGTGGTGTGGGAGGTTAAAAATCCCTTGCATCGGTAAAAGTGTAGGCTCGGGCTTTCTATCGACAAAACTGTCTAATGGTGAAAACAAGCCTATTCAGGCTTATCCATGATAGGAAGTATAAATCTTCAACAACAATGACTTCAAGATTGATACTTGTCACTTCCTAGCCAGCCACTCGGCCTTATTAGGATCCGGCCAGGACTGGTTGGCTCAGTGGCAGGATAATGTAACTGAGTGGGATATCAGGTGGTGTCCTGCTTTCCCAGTCGGGCAGCACTATACTGTCACCATGAGTGCGTACGGTCACAAGTGGATACCCATCCTGCTATGACCTTAGATGTTGCCAGGATGTAAAACTCCAACAACCAACCAACAGTTGCCCGTCCTGATATGACCTTAGATGTTGCTAGGACGTAAAACAACAACAAATCGAAAACCAACAGTTGCAAAAAGAGAGTTAAGATATTGCCTTAAATGGGATGGGATGGGCATAGGCTAATTATACACCTGTCACACTACAACATAAAGGTCAGCGAGTGGGCACTTTTTTTACATCGAGATACGTCGAGATACGTCGAAAGTATTGGCATGTCAGGGCCAAATTGGACGTCAGTACAACGTAGTGGTCGTAGGCGAAACGTTGGTCCAATGTAGTACTGACTTGTGACAGTGCTCACTCATGGCAACTTTATAGTGCTGCCTCACTGGGAAATCAGGCTGCTGGCACTATGACCCAATTCCCCACTCAGTCACATTATCATGATGCTGTACTAACCAGTCATTGCCTTATCCTAGTAATGTTGAGCACCAGGCTAGGTAAATCATTGGTTTGACTCGGTCGGGAGTAAAACTCATGACTTTCCACGTGGGAAGGCTGCACTCTACCTATTCGGCGACCGTGTCCAGTGTGTGTACTGTTATTGCTTGACATCCTAGAAACACCTAATACCCCTGTCACACTACGACGTAAGAGCCAACGTAAGCTGCCCTAGGTCACTTTGCTCATTACCGTGAGGCCTGTGGGTTCGTGATGATGACGTCAGAATGACGTTAGACCAACGTTGAGATACGTCATGTTACGTCGTGTTATGTTGGTGCGCATCAAGGTTTTGAACATGTTCAAAACTTTCGACATAACTCCAACATAAGGGTTTACGTTCGCCGTACGTTCTGTACACGTTCGGCGAATGTCGATGACGTTAGACGGACGTTATTAAAATGCTGGTGACTACGTTACACTACGTTGCACTATGTTGACCCACATCAAAGCCGTAATGGGAATGTCAGGAGAATGTACGCCGAACGTACGTCCAACGTATGTTCAGCGTTTCGCCAATGTTTCATGATGTAGTATGTAAGGGTATAAGATGTCAGCAAGGTCACGTTCTTGACGATCGAGATAACGTCGAAATTATTGACCTTTCAGCGCAAATTGGACGTTGTACCGTCGTGCTCGTTGCGAACGACGTTAGTCACTACACTGTTAGCGACTTGTGACGCTCGCTCAACTACGCTGCATCCACGTTATAGTGCTGCCTCACTGGGAAATCAGGCTGCTGGCACTATGACCCAATTCCCGAAATTGTTCACGTTCTTCCTAAGCTGACGTCGTTACGTCGTAGTGTGACAGGGCCTTAAAGCCACATCATGACGGTTCCCCACTGCTGACAATGCCCACTCATGGTGACTTTACTGGGAGACCAGTCCCCAGAATCATCAGTCCCATTTTATTGATACTGAGCTAACCAGTCATTGGTCTATACCCCAGAAATGCTTAGTGCCAGGTTAGGTAGCGACAAGTATCAATTTTGTAATCAATCGGTTTGGACTTGGTTCAGGGTTCAAACCGGCAGAGTTCTTACCGAATTTGTCATACCGTCAGGTGGTAGTTCAAATGTAAGGCCCTGTCACACCTCACCGGATTGGAGCAACCAAACAAATTCTCTTTTGTGTCCATATAAGTTTTGAACATGCACAAAACTAGGAATGGATGCCGCTGGACTTACTTCTACGGTTCTTGTCCGGTTTGAGTTTGTTTCGTCTGTTGGCTATCCGTTAATTCCGTTTCATGTCCGTTTCATGTCCGTTAGTCCAGAGGCCATTGACTCGATAGCGCAACATTCTGACACATTTTAATACATTTTGATACTTATCACCACCAGACTAGACAATTCTGTCTGTTGCTCAACCCCCCCGAGGTGTGACAGCCACTTTAGCAGCAGTGTGGGTGAGTCTTGAGTTGTGTTGAAATGCTGAGAAGTGTGACCCACCTTAACAATGATACAGAGGGTAGGGTATGATGTTAGGATATGATCAGTGTGGTTTTTGTTTCTATATTTGTTGATTAGGCCAAATAAAATAACAAATCAGCGATCGCCCCCCCCCCCGCTGTGCCTGAAAAATCGCCTGCCCCTGATTTTTAAAAGTCTAATAAAAAAGCAACCTGTTAAAACTGTGTCAGGCTAGCAGCAATTCAGCTTTCGTAAGCACACAATCTGAAGCTTTTAGAACTGTATGATAAAATAAATTTCGAAATAAGAATACAGTGGTCATTATTTGACTAAATACATTGTGATGTGTACGTGAATGACTTGTAATCCTTTTATCAGTCTAGGGTGAACCAATATTTTAAAACCACCTTTTTTTTTTCTTTCTTGAAGATTTATACTGCCCATTATGGATAAGTCTGAATAGATTTGCTTTCACCATTAGACAGTTTGTCGAAAGAAAGCCCGAGCCTACACTTTTAACGACCCAATGGATTTTTAACCTCCCATACCACATAGACATGGTATGAGAGCAACTGGCCTTTGATGATGCTGTAAATTATACAGTGGTGGAAATCCAAATTGGCAGAGGTGGAGACACCGGGAATCAAACCACTGACCTTCAGATTAGGAATCCGACCTAGAAAAAAGTCAGACACTCTAACAACTCCGCCACAGAGAACACCTGACAACAAATAAAATAAATAAAAACCACCGACTCAACCCTGATTTGTGTGATCAAAATGATGATCACCAACTTTTTTATAGGCCTTTATCACAGAAAATTACTAGGATAGAGAAAAAACTGGTTAGGTCAGCAACAAGATAATGTGACTGAATGGGATATCGGGTACATCCTAGTAGCCTACTGGCGGTCTGGTCTCCCAGGACAGTGTAACAGTACTACAAAATCGCAGTGTCACAAGTCTGTACCCATAGATTCTGATAGGATGGAAAACCTTCCAACAAACAAAACAGGGAGTAGACATTGGTTCTTCACACAGCCATTCACATCTGATCTGGATGGAGTGTTCTTCCAGTAGAGGAGTGTTCTTCCACTGCTCATAAACAAACAGCCTCCACAGCTCCATCACAACCAGACGGGATGGCCAACTGTTTTGAGCGTTCGTCTCCCGTTTTGGTAGATTTTGGGATTCGAACCCACGGGTACGAACCCTGTGTAAAATATTCCGATATTCAGCATAGGGGGAATGCAAATGTTCTATTACTGATCGGTGTACATGACCAGGCAGGTGCATGTATGTATATATATATATGTATAGGTTAGTGGTGCCTGAGTAGGATGTAAATAGACAGAGTGGTGCTGGCAGGTCTGGGTGTGATTGCACTCAGGGCCTACCCCCTCTGCTGGGATAGGGATCACCCCACTCAAAGGTCAAGGTTGGTGTTGGCTATGGGGCCATACAGCTTGTGGTGGTGGGCAGACCACTGGTATCCATGGGGACCAGGAATGCTGGATCCCTATTGGTAGGGCCGAGAATGCTTGTTTCCCATTGGTGGAAAGGGGTGGGGTGATACTCTATAATGAACCCATGTAACCATTATAAATAATAAACCAGAGGGCTGGACTCTCTCTTCTTCTTTACACTTTATACTCTTCATTTCTCTTTGTCTGTATTGATTTCACCATAATCTGCCTACACAGCCACAGATTCGAGCATTAGACTTTACACCTGGTCGAGTTAAACCAATGACCTAAAAGTTAATACTTGTTGCGTCTTAGCCTGGTGCTCGGCAGGATAATGTGACTGGGTGGGATATCAAGTCATGGTGCTTGTGCCTTGGTCTCACAGTGGGGCAGTATTATGAAGTCACTATCAGCACACACTGTCACAAGTCAGTCTCCTTCCTGATATGATCTTAGATGTTGCCATGACGTAAAACTCCAACAACCAACCAACCAAGCTCCTTGACTAGCCTACTTCATGTATATTTTGTTATCGCTTTGTCCGCTAGAGGGATTCCCGGCGGCGCTATCTAGTGCACAAGTTCATTGTCGCAACTCATCGCCTAGGCAATCCGCTAGGTGGCGAAACCATTGGAACGCCACAGTCAACGTCGATTTATAGGCTCAGCGTCTGAGCATCTTGGCCTCATTTCTTCAAACATGATAACTTTGAGTATGGTTCGTAAGCATAAACATTGCAACAACAAGGAACGTAAGCGGCGCGTTTGAACTCGTCTGAGAACTTTTAAATTCGCACAAGTGTTATATGTGCTCATCATCATCATGCCATCGGTCGTGATGCGACAAAGACTGCTTTCATTACTTGACTGCCGCTCTCGTGCGGTTGTACATTTCATGAAAGCTGCCAGCAAAAGTGTTGAAGTGCTGCTGGCTTTTGCAAGTTACCAGCAGCACTCTCTCAGGGAGCAAAGAGAGGTTTCACACCGGCAAGAACATGTCAAGACAGGCGCAAAACTATTTGTCCCTGCAGTGGCTGGTCGGGAGATGTTGGGAGTTCCATACATCAACCACCCTTTATGCTGTCACAGTGACATGGTTTTCTGTTTAGGGTTTGCTCCCTTAGCCTTCGGTTCTGTCAAGAACCTGTACCACAAGGAAGTGGGTTACAACTCTGCAGGGCAGGGGTGTCAAACTCCCTGAGGTGTTGCAATACATGCAATACCTGCATACCATATATGTGCTAGCTCACGGGAAACAACCCTGACTCTTCATTAGCCTGGTCCCCTGACCTTTCTTTCCACAGATGTCGCCACTGTGAATTTTTATTGTATTCCAAAATCTGAGTGAGATTCGTGTATTTGAAAGATTTTGTCTTTCAGATCTTTTGTATTAGCTAACGCAGCAGCCGTTCCATGCTTGCCACATCAGACAGGCCTGCACATTAATGGTTTGATGGGATCAACACCAAATACACAGGTTTCCGGTTTTAATGCTATGAAGGCAGCAGCTGTTCTGGTTGTGCCTATGCATTATCTTTTGGACCGGATCCATCACAAATGTGCCGGGCTCTGGGCGATCATGAGCCGTCTGGTGGCGCATACACTGCGGAACGGCTGCTGCCATCATAACATTAAGCCCAGAACCTGGCACATTTGCGATGGATCCTGTCCAAACCATAATGTACAGGCACAACCGGTATGGCTGCTGCCATCATAACATTAAGCCCGGAAACCTGCGCATTTGCGTCAGATCCTGTCAAACCATTAATGTTCAGGCCCAGCTGGATCGTAGAATATAGTTTGTCATAGTTTTGAGTGTACAACTGATATGGTTCTACAACCCTGGGTCGTCCTCCGGTGCATACGCTGCAGAATGGCTGCTGCTGTCATAGCGTTAAGGCCAGGACCCAGTGCATTTGCGATGGATCCTGTCCAAATGATAATGTTTCGGCGCGACCAGAACAGCTGCTGCCATCATAGCATTACAACTGAAAACCTGTGTATTTGCGGTCGATCCCATAAAACCATTAATGCTCAGGCCCGTCTGATGGGGCAAGTATGGAACGGCTGCTGCACTAGCTAATACAAAAGATCTGAAAGATTTTGGAATATAATAAAAATTCAAAAAGCATATTGCTTCTGATTCATTGGATCTTCCAGTGAATTTATAATTTGAACGTTTGGACCCCTTTGGCAATTTTAGGTTACCTATCTATGCACACTAGACCGGGGAAATACCTTGAGGTGACCTGAAGTCACCATATACGGCCACAGTGGAAGTATGGTACTTTTATCTAACGGCGGTCATGCAATGACATTAATATTAGGCTGCTGTACCATGGCCTCGCGGTTTGTTTACATGAGTGATATTCAGTGATACCATTGCAATGAATCTCCCATACTATTAATTATGAAGCTATTCAAGTAAAACGTTTATTATTAGAACACATATGACTTACTTCATATGTCATAGCAATTGTGTATTTATTATAATAGGCTAAGTTAGTCTTTTTAACAAAACATGTTGGTTGTATACTTTTTCCATACGTTTTGTGTGGCTATCGCTGAAAGCTGGGGAGACTGCAAATGTCACGTGACTATGAAAGCAGCTAATAGGGGATGTTTACGTCCGGTAAGAACCTGCGATCTTCATGAATAACCATAACCCTCAGCATCATAAATACACAAGTAAACATAATAACAATTAATGTTAGAAATAAATGTATTTAATAAATAGATTCATTTGTTTATTAATGTCCTCTCACGTGTGTGTTTACCACGATGTTACTTCAATCGCATTGATAATTTGTATCGGCAGTGGTTATTCGTACGGCCTCATAGCCAGAGCGGTTATTAGTATGGTGGTAGTCACGTGACTAGATTTGACCCAATCATAAGATGAAACACTGTTTACAGCTAACCCTAGCCATAACCATAACCTAACCCTAACCCTAACCCTAAACCACTCCCTTCCCTCTCCCTCTCTGAAATCCCCGTGGCAAAAAGAGTAAAAGAAATAACAACTACCAAAGTATAACCACCAGCCTATAACACCTGACTAAACCAATAAAACATATACTACCAACAAAGCTATAGTTGACCAAGACAATTTAAATGAGTCGTGCAGCCATTATTAGTATAATCCAAAATCAACTACTACCTGTATCAGCAAGTCATGCCCATTATATTCATGTCTCCTCAAATCACCGATATGGTCTAAAGGTAAATGGCTATTCTCCAGTCTACATGTGCAAATTTAACAAAAGCTTTTACTGCTGAAAACTATGGTGTCAGAATCTTTTGATGTGCTTGCCAAACTAATTTGGCATGTTTTCACTTCAAATATCTCCAAAAGTTATCAATTTAAAATAAAAGTTACTTCAAACTAAAGTAAATTAAGCTATATCTTGTAATGAGTAGTCTAATGTATAAGTCTAAGACATGTGTAGAAACTGACAACCATCGGACTATGCAACTTTAAGAACCCTCTATGAGCACACCACAACAATTAAAGCTGCATAGTCCGATTAAATATCAAATTTTCAAAACCAACCCAATTATCTAGATTTTATTTTGCATATCTAACTTAGATACTGATGCACTTATTAAGCATTTGTTTCTGCATAGAAGGCAATACTGAGTCAATTTAACGGAACCTGTTACTGCAGAAGTCTATGGTGTCAGAGTTTTGGCAACCTTGCCAAAACTAATTTTCCACATTTGCACTTAAAATATCTCTAAAGTTTACCATTTAAAATAAAAGTAATGTTGAACTAATGTAAAGTAGATACTAGTGATCGATCTAATATATTTATCTCAGAAAAAATACAGAAAACCATCGGACTATGCAACTTTAAGCAAATACTAAATTCATTACTTTCGGTAAAAAATGCATAGTAAATTACAATGCTTCCTTTGCTACAACAAACAAATGACCATTGGAATGTTTTGCCTGCGGCTTAGGATATGCACAAAGTGGTTTATTTTTTAGTGTGCCATCGTTCATGTTAGTTATATAATGGAAAATTCGCGATGGACCGAAAGTGTTAGGGGATTCCCCACTACTGCTATCGACCACTGCCGCCACCTGTCATATTCCAGATGTATTAACTCAGTACTATAGTTTCCACATACCGTTCGTAACTTAGCTCCTCCAGGGCCACCACCACCAGCAATGGCGCCCCCTAGCGTTTAACAGTCGCATTAACTCAATACTTTCCTTAAAACCCTGTCTGTATTGCCACCTTGCAGGTTTCGGTCCTCCAGGTGCTGACGTCACATATCATGTCGCGTCTCCATGAACCCAAGAGGTCAAGCCGATCACTGTATTTTGCCGCCTCCTCCCATCCCTCAACTACAAAAAAGAACTACTAAGCCATAGGTTTGAAAGTGCTGATGTTTGTGTTATTGTCTATGGTACTGTTGATTCCTCTGAATAACAACAACTTATATTACTTCCGTCTCGTCGTGAAATACTTATACTTTTGTTATAGTCTATCTAACTGTATTAAAGTTGATAACTTATTCACGAATTCATTGTGAGCACCTTGCATATCACATTGTTTTCCTGAAACCCCTTTGGTGGAACCCACTTCCACATCGGAGTTCAGAATGACCGGGAGAGTCATTGAATACACCCTGCCAGTTAAAGCTGCATAGTCCAATGAAAACATCAAATTTTTCAAAACCAAAACAATTTTCTAGATTTGATTCTACATATCGAACTTAGATGCTGGTGCACTTATTAAACATTTGTCATCACATATAAGGGGATACTGAGTCAATTAGTAGAACCTGTTACTACAGAAGCCTATCGTGTTGGAGTTTTGGGAAGCTTGCCAAAATTAATTTAGCATGGTTCCATTTCAAATATCTCAAAAGTTGGCAATTTAAAATAAAAGTTACTTCAAACTAAAGTAAGGTAGATTATAATGAACAACCTTATATGTTTATCTCAGAAAATGAGAGAAACTCAAAACCGGACTATGCAACTTTAAGCCTCAAAGTACCCGAATAGAGTGGTTCCAGATTCTACCGATATATGTCACTAGCTTGACTGGTGGGGTGGGTGTATTGTCTGGTCACGTCCTATTGCACATGCTTCGGCCCTATATATTGAACTCGATATCAGTAGTTAGAATCTGATCCACCAGGAGGCAGGAGAGAATGCACGAGGGTGAATCCAGGTGGCAGCACGGCTCAATGCCCTGCATGATCCGGTAGGTAGCGTTCCACGCCTCCTCCAATGGCACCGGGATCTGTAGGAATTCGGGGCAATCCTGCAATTTTAAGTCCACTTCCGGTTCCTGTTCCAAGTTGGAGAAATAGCTCGCCATGTCGGCTGCATCCAAAACTGGAAGAGCTACATCCTTGTTCATTCCTTCTAGCAGCTGATCATTGAGCGCACTGCCCATTGAGATGCGAGGGATAAGCATTTCTTCGTTGCCAATGGAAATCCGGATAGTTCCGCCTATAGAGTTGATTTTGAGGTCTTCCGCGATATTCTTCACTGCTGTCCTTTCATCATTATTCGCGCAATGACAGCTAATTAAAAGCTCGCCATCTTTACTATCAAATTTGATTGCTGACCTAACTGAGGGGTTTAGCTCTTCCAGCCTCTCATGACTCTCAATCGCCTCTAACAGAAAGGTTAGCTTCTCTGAGGTAACAGTGTCATCGAATGTCACCCATTCACCAACGATAAGCTTTCTCAGGAGCTCGTCGTACTGAAGCATGTGCTGTTTATAGGCCAGATACTGCTGGTGCTGCTGTACCTCTTGTACAAATCCTTTGTACTTCTTCATCTGGGTGTACAGCAACTGACGTGATACGCCAAGCAGCCGCGACTGCCTTTCTGCCATCGTTTCCTTCGGCTTACGCTTACTTATGCCCTGGACGGTCTTCCGGAAGGTTGTGGTGAACTCCTGCATGAATCGGTCATAATGATACGAAGACAGTATGCGCTGGAAGTTCATCAGCTCCTTTCTGAGAACCTCGTCCTGATGCGAACCAATAAGGCGTAAGAAGGCGTCTTTGTCCAAGATGCTGAACGAGGTGCTTGGGATCTCAGGTGTGGGTCCTATATCAAGACAACAAGAATTACCTGAAATCAATTGTGTCAACTCCCTCCAGCAAAACCAAACAAATATTAAATCAGTCCAAACTCTGAAGATGCTACCAAATACTGTGTCTAGAGTTGGCTAATTAATTTCAAAGGCAACGTCCATAGTTAATAGAACATCCCCAAGTATTAGTAATCAGTGCAAAGGTCACTTGTCTTCCATGAAGTGCTCAATCATAGGCAACTTAATTAGATGAAATTGCCTGAAAATTATGTTTGCTTCAGGGCTTCCATTAGTAATATTCTATATAGTCTATATAGTCTATATATTCAAAACTAAAGCAATTAACTAGTTTTTATTCTACATTTAATTACTGCATATAAGAGAATACTAAGTCAAAAAGATATAATGTCAACATTCCTACTTAAATACCAAAATTAATTTGGTATATTTTCATTTAAACTATCTACAAAGGTTGCCATTTTAATCAATATTGCTTAAAACTATTGTAAGATGATCATAACTATAATCTTGAATATATTTACCTGAAAAAATGACAGGAGTGCAAAAACATGGGACGATACAACTTTAATTCGATAGGGCCAGTAAATTTGATTGTGGAATTAGTTCATACCACTATTCATTGCAATATATAAGTGCCAGCTTTCTTCTCAAATTCTCTCTTTTTTGCGTGTACATCAGTGGATTAAGCAGAGGGATTTTCAATGTGTATAATTGTCGGCCTCATAATTTTGATCATGCCACTCATTCATGGCAATATATATTTGACACCTTTTTCTCAGATTCTTTGGTGTTTTCTTTTTTGTTGGATACATTAGTTGATTTAGCAGAGCAATTTTTAATTGTGGATAATAGATTTGCCTCTCTCTACTATAACAAAGACCCTATAATACTAAGACGGCTCACTCTCTATCTCTCCCATGGTAATGTAAATTTCAGAGTGCCACCTTGTGGTGGGTTTGATCAGCCCGGCTGCTGGTTGGTGTTTCACATGTAAACACATACAATTATATTATACATGAGATAGCTAAGTATGAATACACATCAATCTGAAATTGCTATGAACAAATACACATCATCAGCATCATCATCAGCATCGCCATCATCACACATCTTTCACATTCATATATACATTTCATCATCATCATGCTGTCGGTTGTGATGCAACAAAGACTGCTTTCATTATATATACATTTATACATATAATATAGCACCTGTTTAACCAAGAGAACAGCCAGCGCACCAAGTGGTGGGTTTGATCATTTTAATTACACAGTCCAGGCTGAGTGAGCTGTCTTAGTATTATAGGGTCTTTGACTATAATGCCAAACGCCAGGCTATTTAGCGACAAGTATGAATCTTTAAGTCGTTAGTTTGACTCGATCTGTGTTTGAACCCCATGAACTACCAGAACGGGATGCGGATGCTCAACTCCTTTCGGCACCCAGTCCGATTTCATGACATCAAGAGCGTAATGAGTGGCATGAATGAATAATGCACAGACACAGCCCAGTTTCACTAAAACCCTTCAAGACTAAAACCTTTCAAAGTAACTTGTCAACACGGATGACGCTTAAATGTGGTTGGTTAGTTATTGGAGTTTTACATCCTGGCAACATGTAATGTCATATCAGGACGAGTACCGAATTGTGACAGTGCGCACCGATAGCAACTTTATAGTGCTGCCCCACTAGGGCACCATGACCTGATATCCCACTCAGTCACATTATCCTGACACTGAGCCAACCAATCCTTGCCATATCCTAATAATCCAGAGCGCCTGGCTAATAATTACTCCGGACTAATGATTAGGAGGTTATAACGATGAATTTGATGTATTTATCTAAAGCATTAACTCGAAATTCAAACGCCATGCAACCTTAAACCCCCTGTCACACTACGGCTTGCAACCACTGGCGACCACTTTGCAATCAGTTTTCGACCATTTTGGGACCAAAAGGCCGACTGCTCACCGATCGGTCGGCAACCGCTGAACATAGCAACCGCCTTGTGACTAAAATGGTCACAATGAGGTTTTGGGTACAGAACCTGCAACCTCCTTGTGACCAAAATGGTCCTCTGGAAGTTGACGACCAATCACCGACCGATTGCCGACCAATTGCTGACCATTGGTTTTCCCGCCTATTTTTTTTTGCGTTGGTCGCACGTAAAGTGGTCGCAAGTTGTAATGTGACTGAGACCTTAATAAGATGTGACTAACTAAACTTGCGGTAGCCAAATTAGGTAACTTGGAAAGTGATCCCCACCGAAGGGAAGAAATACCAGAAAACAGCCTATGCAATGCCTTACTGTTTTGCGCTATGGCTGGCTGCTTGGAATGCTTGTTCCGGTCTGCGGTGGCATGGAAGGCCCGCTTGTAGAACTGCAGTTGTTCCTTCTTGGTGAGCTGTGCCCAGCCCTTACACATGATCTGGTCGAGCTGTTGGGCATCGGCATTCGGCTTCTTGAGCTGGTAATGGCGTCGGTTCTCACTGGTTGGATTAAGTACAGACGGCAATCAACCACTGCTTGAAAATTACTTGTAAAGTAAAAAGAAAGTGATTTTTGTACAACATTTATGTTACATAACCAAGAGACTTATAGATATAACTAGAAATTAAAATATTCATTTTAAATTCAAGAAAAATAAATCAACTGAGTTAGGCTCCTAGCTTTCCGGGGACACTCAATGCCCGGGGAGATTTTTATATTTCTTCATAGATTCGTATATATTTTCTTAAATTCTGATATTTCTTCATATATTCTTATATTTCTTCTTAGATTCTGATATTTCTTCTTAGATTCTTATATTTCTTCTTAGATCATGATATTTCTTCTTAGATTCTTATATTTTTCTCAGATTCTTAGATTTCTTCTTAGATTCTCATATTTTTCATAGATTCTTATACTACTTATTCTATGATTTGTTTATTTCTTCTTAGATTCCTATACTTATTCTTCTATTCTTAGATTCGATATAAGACTTCTAATATTTAAACATCTAATATTTAGAATCTAATATTTAAATATGTAATATTTAAATCTCATTTCCCCACCTAATTGACTTTGGCTGGGGGTTAGTATTTGCTGATAGTGTTGTGAGATATAATGACTAGTTGATTATTGAAACTGCTTCGAATTTATAATATAAATCCAAAGTTACCTGACGGAAGTTTCTAGCTTGCACAAGAACTAATGAACCGCGTTAAAGGCCCTGTCAGACCTTGCCGGACTGGGGAACCGGACGAGAACCGAACACTGTCCGGTCCGTCCGGTTCTCGTCCGGTTCTCGTCCGGTACTTGTGTGGTACTCGTCCGGTACATGTATGGTACTTGTCCGGTTTTATGGCGGCAGTTGACCCAATTACTCTCCATTTCAGTACATTTCGATACTTTTTGTCACCGGAGAGCACCGGACTAGACAATTCTTTGTCCGGCGGTCTCCGATGCTCAGTCTGGTACAGTGTGACAGGCGCATAAGGAAGGCACACTTTTATTTAACACAGGAGGGAACTGAAAGCTGCATCTAACAGAAGATTGTTTGTTTGTTGTTGCTTTACATCCTAGCAATATCTAAGGTCATATTAGGATGCATACTGACTTGTGACAGTGACAGTGTAGACTCATGACAACTTATATAGTGCTGCCCCAGTGGGAAATCAGGCCAGTGGCACCATGACCTGATATCCCACTCAGTCAAATTATCCTGACACTGAGCTAACCAGTCCTTTCCCTATCCTATTAATGCTAAGCGACAAGCTAGAAAGCGACAGGTATCAATTTTAAAGTCATTAGTTTTACTCGACCGGGAACCAAACTCCCGACCTTCCACATGCGAGCCTTACGCTTTGAGGAATAGGCCACAGCGCCCGGTGTCAACAGAAGAGGGTAGTTGTTCGAAGTCCTTGCAGCCAGACCAGGCGTGGTGGCCGAATCGGTAGAGAGTGGGCCTTGCGTGTGGAAGATCGGGAGTGCTTGGGAAACCAGGCCGTAGGCACCATACCCCACTCAGCCACATATTATCCTATTGCTAACCAAACTAGCCCTTGCACTATCCTATTAATCCAAGGATCTCACTACATTGCATTTAAGGGATGGTGGTCCCACAATCTGTTGGCAGTGTAAGTTGACTTATTACTAATATACGGAGATAAAACTTTCCCAGAAGAATAATATATATCCTAGTATTACATTGCTACCTCCAGAATACAACTGTCACCCCCTCCTTAGATGCTTAACAATATTTAATGCTGGGTGATTAATTACTATGTGAGGTGCAACATATGAGGTGTGAGTGTAAGGTGTGTGGTGTAAGATGAGGATATATTGATTAGTGTCCAACATAGTGCTCGATATTCTCAACATTGCACCAGGTCAGTAGTACTAGACCCAATACTGTACTCAGAAGTAGGGCCAGCATTACCTGTGATTAACACCGGGCGCGGTGGCCAAATCAGTAGAGCCCGGGCCTTGCAAGTGGAAGATTGGGAGTTTGGTTCCGCATCGAGTCATACCACCAATGACTTATATAAAATTGATACTTGTCGCTTCCTAGTCTGGCGCTCGCCATCAATAGGACAGTGTAAGGACTGGTTAGCTCAGTCTCAGCATAATATGACTGAGTGGGACATCAGGTCATGGTGCCGGAAGCCTGATTTCCCAATGGGGCAGCAGTATCAAGTCACCATGAGTGTACACTGTCACAAGTCAGTACCCAACCTGATACGACCTTAGATGTTGCCAGTATGCAAAACTCCAACAACCACCCAACTAACCTGTCATTAACACGAGATTGTACCGGAAATTAACTGGTAATGGTTTAACACCGTGTCAGCAGCAAAGGTCATATTCATAGCGAGAAGTTATTAGAATCTATTCAGTCAATTTGGGTTCACACAAAAAAATATCTATTCGGCACTTTTATTGAAACTTACAGAAAATCCTAAGATGGCTAAATAGGCTATATCTCACATGACAGCAAAACTGATCTCAGATGCTATTTCCAAATCGTTAAATGTGTTTGTAGGATAACAACCTATAACTGACTCGCAGCTGTAGTACAATTGGATTAAGAACTATAGAATTTGTTTCGGTTTTACATTGGTAAAGCAGCCTCACAGGTTCTTTAACATGAACAAATATTGTTGCCACAAGGTGAGCCAATCCACACATTCACACCCTGAAACCCCACTATGCAGCAATCTTACACCAATGACGCAGTATTTTACTGATATAGATTGCCTTCCTGTCAGTTTAATACTAGTATACTACAGGGACGGAATTATACTGGAACAATATTGGTTGTAATGATCAAATTTGCTTTGATTCGCGACAGGGGAGGGAACCACGTTAGCCATTCAGCACTTCTCCCGCAGGACTCTCATCTCGGCCCAATGGCACCCGTGGCGCCACCTACAACCACCCACCAGAACCTGCTTCATAGCTGCTCTTCTACCGTACCTCACTTCACCTCCAGCTGCCAAACCGTCAACACCTCCATCTTCAAAATGCCTTCTGTGTTCCCCTTTCTCTGTTTGTGAATCATATCTTTGTAATTATAGTGGGGTCAATGGGGGACCTCCGACTTTTTAGTTCAAATTCCTGCCGTTCGCGTCTCCACTGAACTAGTGGGCCTATTCGGCACACTGTCACACTGCAAACCCAATGGCTATGAGCAATCTTCATACAGAAGAAGTCAAATATCTCTAAAACCACATGACCTAGACACAAACCACTTGGTATACATATAGAAAACATACAACGAATACATTATATTAAATTTCTAAGGTTAGGGTTCTGTATTTCTATTAATTTTGAATAAAATAAACGTTTTGCACTGGGCGTACCGCCAAACTCAGTGCATTGTCAATGGCCGTGAGCAATCTTCATACAGAAGAAGTCAAATATCTCTAAAACCACAAGACCTAGAGACAAACCGCTTGGTATACATATAGAAAACATACAACGAATACATTATATTAAATTTCTAAGGTTAGGGTTCTGTATTTCTATTAATTTTGAATAAAATAAACGTTTTGCACTGGGCGTACCGCCAAACTCAGTGCATTGTCAATGGCCGTGAGCAATCTTCATACAGAAGAAGTCAAATATCTCTAAAACCACAAGACCTAGAGACAAACCGCTTGGTATACATATAGAAAACATACAACGAATAGATTATATTAAATTTCTAAGGTTAGGGTTCTGTATTTCTATTAATTCTGAATAAAATATACGTATTGCACTACGCGTACCGGCAAACTCAAAGCATTGTCAATGACCGTGTAGGCCCACTACTACCGATGCGCCACCAAGTGTCGGAAAATGAACTACGCCACATGTCCCCCATTGTAATGGTTCTGATATGGTCTGTTCAGTGATACTGTCCAGTGACTTAAGCTAATGAGCAGACGAAGATGGCCAAACGAGTTGAGCGTCTGTCTCCCATTTTGGTAGATCGTCGACTGAACCCTGGTCGAGTCAAACTGATGACTTAAAAATTGATACTTGTTGCTTTCCAACAGGTGCTCAACATTACTAGGATAGGGCAAGGACTGATTGGCTCAGTATCAGGATAATGTGATTGAGTGGGATATCAGGTCATGGTGCTGCCGTCCTGGTCTGCCAGTGGGGCAGCACTATAAGCTCGCCATGAGCGCAATCTGTCACAAGTCGGTACCCATCCTGATATGACCTTAGATGTTGCCAGGACGTAAAACTCCAATAACCAACAAACCTAACCTTACCTGGACCACAGGGAGCAGGCTTGCATCCCAAGCCGAGTGTCTGCCAGCAGTGCCCATTGAGAAGCGCACAGGCCCTTCTTCTTATCGCTTTCGGTTGATAGTCCAGGAAGCAATCTGCAAGAGCCAAGCAGTATAGTTGGTTAAAGCCACTTAGTCTGATGAAAGCACAACATATTTAAACCAAAATCCTAAACTAGATGGGATTCTACAAATCCAACTTCGAAACTGGAGTAGTTCTTCAGCTTTTCTTGCTGCATAGAAGGGAATACTAAGTCAGTTCAATAGAACCTGTCATTACTGAAGCCTAGGGTGTCAGCATTTTGATGTGCATGCAAACCATAATTACTCTTTTCACGTCAAATATCTCCAAAATTAGCCATTCATAATAAAAGATATTTCAAAGTAACCTAAGGTAGATTATACCGATGACCCTAATATACTTATTTCAAGAAATGGCAGAAACTCAAAACCATCTGTCTATGCAACTATGCTGGTTTTGAAAGGTAGTCAAAACTGGTAGGCGAAGTGTGTTGGTTTTGAAACTGTACAAAGTAAGTCCAAACCTTATTGCAATCAATAAATATAGTTACAACAAAATAACCCACAAAAAGAGCCCAAGAGGATCATTGTCAATGATGACAAGAGATCAATGATCGCAGAGATTGAGCAGTGTTCTTTTGAAATGCTTATGGTTACCTGTTTTGCCTATCCCATATTGCAGCCATATGTATCAATTAATCAGATTACCGATGTCCCTCCTGGTTTAAAGATTCTTTCAACCAGTGATGATAATTCATTTTTTAAACCACCCCAAAACTCTGACTGCTGACGGTAAATTACATTCATGGGAACTGACTATTATCCTGTTTTGCTTGTTCATGTAGCAAATGCTACCCTTTGAACCAGGTAACAACTATATGTGATGTATACAACTTATGCGAGTATAAAGGCTTGTAAGGGAATATTCCTTATTGGCCACCCTGATGTTGTGTACTACTTTATGGGTGACCCCCTCTTCATGGTGGGACAGGTGGCGCCACCAACCCCCCCACTGCTACCAGTGTCGCAAAAACTGTCACACGCACATATATATACATATAATGAGAGAAGGCACAGACAAGCAAAATATGGCTTGAGCTTTTCCAATAGACAAGTGAAGATTTTGGGCTGAAAAAAGTGTATTTCAGGCGGACAAGTGAAAATCATACCAGACTTGTCATGTGGAATAATAATTTTGTTTGTTTATTTCTATCACTGTATATATATGTTATATATATATGATGTATAAGAATTATGCGAGTATAAAGGCATGGAAGGGAATTATTATTATTAATTGTTCTATTCATTATCTACCAACCACTATTCGCAATGTATTCACTCCTTATCCTTCATCCTGGTACTGGTGGTGCCACCATCGGCCTCGACCCTAATTACGGGCGCGCCCATTGTCGTTCACGCCCAAGAATCTTTTCTGATAAATATGTACATATGAGAATTCTTTCTTATAAATGTTACATACATATATATGTAGGTCTATGTATATACATGAAACATGACAAAAAGGAGACACCGCTTACTTGCTGGCGCCTAATTGTAAGCTTTGTCTTCTTGTGAGTGCACGGGTCAGGGTAGGCAATTCCTTTTTCACTTCTACCAGAGCCTCTTCACTTTTTATGCCCTTTTCTGTCCTTGGACGATTTGTTAGCATCTTATGCTGCACACTTGAGGCATGTCGAGCCTTTCGCATAAGCGGGGTTTGGTAATTCTTAGATTTCTTGAGAGCGCTTTTGGCTACACCACCGCTATCCTTGCTGGTTGCTTCTTGTTTCAACGAGCTCTTCTTGCATTGTGTGCTGAATCGTCCTGTTTCTGTATTGACCCACTCCTGCTCATCATATTCTCGTGAGTATTTGCGGGAATTCTTCCTATGTCGGCTGCAACAGTGCCTTTTATGGTGCCCCTGTGGAAGCTTAACGGAAAGGATCCGTTTGATTTTGGCTAACTTTTTCATTTTCTCCTTATCGAAGGTCAAACTAGAATAACATTCATCCTCCATCTCCTCTTCATATACATTGCCTATGCCTCTGCCTCTGCCAAAATACTTTAGATTAGCTGATAGTAAATGCTCCTCATCCAAGGGCTCACTTTTAATTGCTTGCCGGCCAGTGTCTTTGAAGATTCTCGACTTTCTTGGTTGTATATTGGTGCTGATAGTTTTAGAAACCGCCAAATTCATTAGTATCTGGACACTAGTCGATGGCTGGGAGCAGGTAGAGTCATCTTGTCTTCCAGATGACTTGTATGCTTTCTTCTTTGTGGACTTACGTGTACCTACTTTGGTATTTTGGTTTGAATGCTGCTGAGATTTCTTTTTTCCTTTCAAGGTTCCACTTTTTGGAGTATTTATTCTCTTCCAGTCATTTGTGGAGCCTTCTCGAACTCGCCTACTTTGACGGATGTCCTTCTTAAGCTCATTCACATTGGGCTTAATATCAACAGTTATACCCAGGTTCTCCTGAGAATCATCACATTTCTCAACTTTAATTTGCCTTTCGATTTCAGATGACTTCTTGGATGTTCCTGAATCACAAACCCCAATGTTCGTTTCACCATTTGTCACATCTTGTCTCCAGTTCTTTGAGTAGAACCCAGGCAGGTTCTTCATGCGATTGCTGTATCTAGTGAAATAGCCAATTCCGATGTCAGCAACCGCAATATTAGCATTTGTTTTGGAGAGTAGGACTTCTGGGTTGACACAGACTTTAACATCAGGTGGTGTTCTGTTGTTAGTGTTTATTTCATGAGCAGTGGAATCTGATACTGGCATCTCTTTAGGTCTTAGGGTAATAATGTCCTGGTTTGAACTGCAAGCCGGTGCAGCATTAATGGTAGCGGACTGAAGAGGTTCTTTTAGACTAGCATAAGGCCCTTTTCGGCCTTTATTCAAAGGAGCCCGATTCTTTGCTCGCCTCATTCTTCTTCTTTTCTTCACGTATCGCCTTTTAACTGGGATCACAGCAGCTGGGTCCTTAGAATTATCCACACAGCTATTGGAATGCCCTGACTTCTGGTCAATCAGTGAAACCTGATCTGGGAATTCCTTTTTTATTTCCGCCGTTGATGCTTGTTTTTTGTCTTCGCCCTGTTCTGCTGTTTGATTGGTACTCACTACAGATTGTGATCCAAACGTATTCCGGGGCATCTGTAGGTTAAAAGGAAACCCTTCCCATAGCTCATCAGTTTGATTGCTCCTTAACTTCTTCTTGCGATACTTTCCAAATAATTCCAAGGATCTTCTCTTTCTTTTTCGACTGCAGTATCGTCTTGCTCTATCTTTCGCATTCGGTGACAGATTCTTCCCTGTATTACGCAAGTCATTTGTCAGTTTATCCTCAGCCTTTTCCAGTTTTGTGACTTCCGTAGAATTCTGTCGAGTCTGGGCCTTCGAGATATTCACTGCACTCTTCCATCGCTGTTGATATCCAGTCACAGGATCCCATTGCAAAGAAGACATGCTTGAAACACGTCTTGGTTTCTCGAAATTAGATTTCCATCTTGAATGTTTCTTTTTCTTCTTTTGATATATGTACTTTCTCTTTGGAGTACTGGTAGCTAACACAGCGCACTTTGATTTCTTTGGAACGGGTGTTATTCTGTTTCTCTCCAAAGACTTCTGTCTCTTGGAGTATCGCCGTTTGGGGGGATTGCCCTTGTCCTCCCTGGATGCTGGTAGCAGCGAAGGCTTGGCTCTGCCTTTAATGCATCTCCCCTTCTTGACGGCTCCTTTGGGTGTAGTAGACTTACTGACCTTATTAGACTCATTAGTCGCCGAGTATGCCTTGAGACTTGACACATCCGCAGTCTTGGTAGTGTTGGGTATTGAGTGACACTTTACTCCCTTGGTCCGGGGTCGACCCCTCTTCATTTTCTCCTTCTTCACCATGGCGTTTTACCAGTAACTGACCTACAATTAATCAATTATATTACTTAGGCTACTAATGCATATATTCGATCAGTTCGATGCTTAGACATGCACTCAAGAATTAGCTTGCATTTATCAATGTGTGTGTGTGTTTTATTCGTATATATACATATATATATATATACGAATAAATGACAATGTTAATTGTAATATATTATTTATATCTAGGCCTACCATGCGCCAATTAGTAAAAACGCTATTACTCAAAATAAACCCATGGGAAGGAAATATGAAAGTTGGTATGGATAAAGGATTTAATTCGGAGTAAAACAAACATGGAGAAAGAAGAAAACCTAGCTTTAAATCATGACTAGGTCAAGGAGAATCTAGATCTTCAACTGTTTACTTCTATTTGTACGAGAATAAATGCCGGGTATTTAAATAGACGCAATTATCTAAATAAAAGTAAAGACTTGGTGAGGAGTTGTACAGATTTGTTCAGAATGTCAACCTGCTCTTATCTAAACTCCGATTAATTCATCACAGCGTCCGATGTAGTTCGTCCCAAAGAGAAGAATAAGTGGCAATGTCACCCTTCCAACCATTTATTGAACCATAGAACTAGAGTAGATTCTATGTATGATTGAAGCAACATCTAATTCTAAAACACCCACAGCACAGTCACACTAGACACATGTAATGGTCACAATGTAGTATAACTACCAAATAATATATGCTACAGCCTTGCAGGCCGACAATAACCACTTTCAAATCGTAGCGATCAGTGAATTAACTGCTTGAATGCGCACTCATTTACCTCGGCTTTGTAACTTTGAGTCAGAATCCTGAATGACTGTGCTTTTCTGTCAGATTCCTCTTCATGGCGCTACTAGAATTGTAAACAAACCCTCCAACGTATGACGTCGCAGTCATGAATGACATTGACCTCTCCCATTCATTATGACGTCATAAGCCAACGATGGTTCTTGTCGTTCCCGCTAGAAGGCGGCATCGGCAACCAGTGCGCTGGTTGACAGAAGCCTGTCTTCAAACAAAAGTATTATCGCAATTGTCGCCCAGAATCAGCGGCACATCGCCGTTGCTAGGCGAGTTGCTTAGTGACCGAAGTCGCGTTGTTATAGTTAGTGCAGTCCGTTGCTAAGCTAAGTGACTGTATAAGACGGGCCTATAGAGTACTAACATTTGCGTGAAGTTAGTACAGGCAAAATAATGCAGACATGGTGTGAAAAGTAATGAAGCATTTTCAAGACGGGGTATGCTTGGATGTCCTACTTAGAATGTGTGGAGATTCAATATTTCCGTTGTTCGGTTCTATTTCAGTAAAGAGCGACAGTCTCACGCTAAGGAACGGACGGCATATTTATATTTGGCCGGAGATTCTTTGATGTCATTCGTAACTAGGTCACTTCCGGTTCCCGTCTCAATCGCCTTTTTCTTAATATTTGTTGATAAATTGCATGCATATTTGTGAAGATAACATTGGAAATGTCTCTTCTGAGCACACTGTTCAGGCGTCAACGTGTTTTCTGTTGTTCATCCATAACCGCAGCTCGCTCAATTTATTTAGTCCTTTTATTCTCCTTCGTTGTTTTCTAATCAGAACATGAGCAAAGATGAGGTTTTACATCGACATCACAAATGCAAGCCAAGTGAACTTTGTTTACTTCACTGTTTTCGATGGCATGTTTTAACCAACACATAGAGGGAGAATAGTTCATTCTTTGGAAAGTTACACAATTGTACACATATTCACCTTTTCATGTGGTTGGAGTGTAATCTTGGCCTGGGGGACTGTGCACATGTATATGCAGGACGTTGTCTTTTTATTTTAAATACTTTCTAGGTTTTTGCTTGAAGATTTATACTGCTTTTCATGGATAATTCTGAATAGACTTGTTTTCACCATTAGACAGTTTGTCGATAGAAAGCCTGAGTCTACACTTTTACCGACCCAAGGGATTTTTAACCTCCCACACCACATAGACATGGTATGAGAGCAACTGGCCTTTGATGTCGCTGTAAGTTATACACAGCGTTGGAAATCCAAATTGGCAGAGGTGGGTGCACGGGGAATTGAACCACCAACCTTCAGATTAGGAATCCGACCTAGAAAAAGTCAGATACTCTAAGCACTCCGACACAGAGAACACCACCTTAACTGCAACCCACATAACGCCCTTTAGTTTATTTAGCTAGAGCAAGAGTAGGCAAGAATACTACCAGATTAAAATTGGGTTAAAATTGAGTTTAAAATGCTGGCCTATAGTGAGAAATATAGCTGGAAAGCAAAGGTACCCAGACACGCCTTGAAAAAGCTGGAGTCAACCCCTCAGGGACCAGCGGACCTTATTCTCGAAGATGCATATTAAATAGGGTCAGTGCACATGTGAAGATATGGAATTTAAGGTTATTTCAAGGTGTTTCACTGCTGTTTTTGATAGGAATTAAAGACTGTTTTCATTGGATTTCAGGAAAAACAACAATGAATGGCGATTTCAGGCTAATTTAGATCAGTGGGGACAGTTTAATGGGATTCAAGGCCTTTCAAGACCAATTACCCACAATTTAGGGTAAATTCAAGGCTTTGCAAGTCCTTGAAATGGCGGAAATGAAGTTAAAGATTTGTCGATACTTTTCATGCCCTGTAGGCCTACAGACCGTGATATTAAAAATTCACAAATTAAAGTGCCACAACTGTATTTCTATATATTGCATCATTACCTCTAATTGCAGGATTTATCGTATATTGTAATATGCTAATGCATATATACATATTCAATAATAAATCAAGAAAACCCCTTTTAATTAACTCTCTATGATTAAAGTAATGGCGGTTGAACATTTCGTGCTTCCTCTTGGGTCTTACTTACACTGGGGCTCGTGTGCGATGATGACACAGTGAAGGCGGGAGTGGGCACGGCGCAACACAATTAATGAGACCCTCGTTAGTGGTGTCCATAGTAACAGTGTGATTGTATTGCTCCCTGGGGTGTCATCTTTCCACGCCTATCTCCAGCTAGAGACAAGACGCCAGCCAACCACCGGCTTCGACGTTCAACCCCCCCCCCCCCTCCCATCTCCCCCCCCCCCCCCCACACACACACATACACTTGCATCCTTTGCGTGGTGGTGGACTTAAATAAGAAAGTCTACACAGCTGGATTATTTTACACTCGCCGTCCTTAATAACGCAATGACGACGGTTCGATTGGGAGGAGCGAGTGAGTGGGTGATTGGGGAATGACTGTTGGAGCTTCTTTTGATCAAAAGAAGGTGCCTACCCATCAGCAGCGTGGCATTGTGGAAGTTGTGTACATACCTCGCAATAAGTACATCTAGTTGTGGCATATCTGGCCATTGCTTGGCTAGGCTTCATTGAGGGACAGCAGCTCAGTTAGTGATCCACGCACTCTGTTCACTGTCTGACTCGCTGAGTCACTAGAACACTCATTGACTGACTCACTGAGTCAATCACTAGCTCACTCATTGACTCACTCACTGATTCACTGACTCATTCACTGACTCACTGACTGACGCACACACTGACTCTCGCTCATTAGCACACACTCACTGACTCACTAACCCACTCACTGACTCACTCATATACTCAATCATCAATCGTTCACTGACTCACTCATTCACTGACCTAGTGACTCAGTCAATGTCTCACTAACTCGCTGACTCTATCACATACTGATTCAGTAACTCACGCATCCACTCTAAATCCTTGACTCACTCACTAACTGAATCACTCACATATTTACTGACATCACACTCTCAACCAATAACTCCTTCACTCACTCACCGACTCACTGACTCACTCACTAGCACACTGACTCACTAACACACTCACTGATTTACTCATATACTCAATCATCAATCGTTCACTGACTCACTCATTCACTGACCTAGTGACTCAGTCAATGTCTCACTAACTCACTGACTCTATCACATACTGATTCAGTAACTCACGCACCCACACTCTCAATCCTTGACTCGCTCACTAACTGAATCACTCATATATTTACTGACATCACACTCTCAACCAATAACTCCTCCACTCCTTCACTCACTCACTCACTCACTCACTAATTCACACAGCCACTCAACCACCGCTCACTTACTCTTTCATGCATTCCTTCACTGAATCAGCTAATCAAGAACTCCAGAAATCTCTCAACCACACATACACCTCGGAAGTAATAACATATTTTGTGACGTGATCGGGAGGAAATAGACAACCTCCCATAAACTGCAATGGGGTGCTCAGTGTCTCGAACGAGAAATGGTAGCTCAGCATTCAAAGCGGAGAATGAGGAGCCGACCAGCATAGGGAGCAAGATCTGCTCGGAGCAGCTCAAGGGGAACGTGACTCCGCCTTGGCGGAGGCAGCAGGCAGAAGCTCCGGCTCCGCTGCCAGTCAACAGGCTCAACCCACGCTTCCCTCTCAACGAGCAACAGCTGCTCAGCGTCAGGAACTTGTGGAAGTCCATACGGAAGAACATGCGTACCACCGCCGTCAGCATGTTCATCAAGTAGGTTTTATTCTTTTTGGTAAATGGGTTTTATTCATATAGATGTATATCTTTTGTTAGTGCTGTAGCACTGGTCTTCCGACCATTAGTGTTACAGGTATATATATATATATCTATATATATATATATATATCTATTTAAACACATTTCTTTACATGGTAAAAGATTCAAGTAGGTTGCTTGCCACTAGCCAATCACACAATGCAAATTAAGATTCTGCAGTGATTATTTGTAGTCGTCCCGTCTATTCATGTAATTATTGCATACGTATAAAGGGGCTGCTACAGAACAAAATAGACACAAGACGAAAGTTAAGTAGGATGAGTATAATCACAAGTCGCTACCTGTAGTGATATGAACTTATATGTCGCTAGGACATAACACCGTCACAAACAATCCAGTGTGTTAACCAAAGCTACACCTGGAAATGATGTATTGCAGCTTCAGTCCTTCCTGTGAGACCGGCAGAACTCGGAATACTCCTGGCGCCACCCAGTGAGCAAAGTTCATACTATTGTAGTAGTCTACATGGCCCTCTCAGGCAACGAGCCGCATATACACATAGACATGGGTAGTATGGTGACCTCAGTGAACCTAGGTGGTGTAATGGTTATCACAATTCACACTGGTCCGGAATGCAAAGAGTTGAGGGGTCGAGTCCCGCTCTAGGCAAAATATTTCCCATTTTCATCACCCCCACGACACTGGTTGTCATGACCATGATCCTGTACAAGCTATGTGCTGTATAGTTTTTGAACCTACCCTGTGTATGTATATGTAAGTGTGTTGCCTGTATGTATGTAATTGTAAGCATTAAAAGACTTACAATTCCAGGGGGATGAGTGTAGTAGTCTGCACTGACCTCTCAGGCAAGGAGCCACATAAACAGGTAGGCATGGGTAGTGTGGTGACATCAGGGTTCCCAGGTGGTATAATGGTTACCACACTGGCCCGGAATGCAAAGAGATGTGCTTTCGAGTCCCGCTCTAGGCACAATATTTCCCATTTTCATAACCCCTGACGACACTATTAAATATTATAGTGGGTTAAAAGTCAAGGTATCACTCCCTGCATCTGCCCCACTCATATGCTGCAATGAACAGACACAAAATAGGAACATAAAAAAATGAACTTTTTAAAGGTTTTCTTTGAAAGTTTATCTAAATTGTTGGATTGGTGTTTATGGGACTGAACTCTTCATATCTGTATCCATGCAAACAAAACCTTTTGAATCAAAGATATGGTTTGAATGAATACTGCTGTAAACATACCTCACCACGGCTATTTCCTTCATATATTTGCAATGCTGACTGCAGACTGTTTGAGACGAACTTGGAGCTGAAGAACCAGTTTGAGAAGTTCAAAGACTTAAAACATGTCCACGACTTGCGCCTTGCAGAAGGATTTGAAGAACATGCTATGTTGGTAGGTGGGACTGACAGTGTGATGGTTGGTAGATAGATATCCATATCTATCTGTTTGTCTATTTACCTAAATACATATCTGTCTGTCTGCTGTCCGTTTACCTACATGAATAATCTATCTATTGACCAATTTCATGTGACGTCAGCACGGGTATCTAGGTCAGTGCTGGATGCAGGATGACACACTGTCACACTACAAACTCAATGGCTATGAACAATCTTCATAGAGAAAAGGTGAAATATCTCTAAAACCATACCACCTAGACACAAACCGCTTGAAACACATATAGAAAACATATTCAACGAATAGATTATATTAAATTTATATGGTTAGGGTTCTGGATTTCTATAGATTTTGAATAAAATCGACGTTTTGCACTGCGCGTACTGGCAAACTGCCCGCGAAGGGTAAAATACGGAAATGCTATGTCTATGTGGAGTATTTATTTTTGTAAAATAAATTTAAAAGCTTTCATTGGATCGATTAAAAATATCTTAATGCGCCATTGAAGAGGAAGATCTGAAGTATTTAATGTAACCTAAGAGCAATTTACGCTGAAAGTATTAAAAACAGAGATAACAGTGAAAGTTGGGATATTCTGAGTGTCAGTGCCAGTGCATTGTCAATGGCCGTGAGCAATCTTCATACAGAAAAAGTAAAATATCTCTAAAACTACACCACTTAGAAACAAACTGCTTGGTACACATATAGAAAACATATTCACCGAATAGATTACATTAAATTTATATGGTTAGGCTTCTGCATTGCTATTAATTCTGAATAAAATAAACGTTTTACACTGCGCGTAGGTGCAAACTCAGTGGCAGTGTGCCTTCGTTCTGCAGCCGAGCTGCGCGCGCATACACGATGTTTAAAAACATTGAAAGGCATCTATATATCTATACATTTACCTATCTACAGTAGTGCATATATATGTGCAGCTATCATGGTGAAATGTTTAATGATCTATTGAGTGCAAATATATTTGTCAAATGAACAGAAGTTGTGAACGTTCAATCCAATGAAGATCAACTGGATTTGGATTTACAATGAAACACTAGAATTGTGACGTTGACTGTGTGTTGGGTTGTGTGGAGGTATGGAGGGAGTCGGGGAGAGGGGGAGTAAGAAATGTGTGTCTGTCTATCTATCTACCTACCTACCTACCAATATATCTTTCTGTCTGTCTATCTGTATTTCTGTCTATATCTATCTATCTATCTATCTATCTATCTATCTATCTATCTATCAATTAAACAAACAATCTATCTATCTATCTGCCTATGTATCTATAGCCGTGTTCACACGGGGAATGTAAATCGATTCGTAGAAAGCGACTTGCCTAGTTCGACGCACATTTCGCGTGTGAACGGGCGTCTGAGTCAAATTAGGGCTGAAACGATTCCTGTGATGCAGATAATGTAAACCACCTCTCGAGGTAGTTTACGTGAGGCGATTTCTGTGAATCGATTTATTTTGCCTGTGTGAATGCAACCGACTTACGAGACAGTCGAGACCTGAGTGTGTTCACTTTCTGGTAAATTTGCTCTATGAACCTGCTAGAGGTGGACATATATTTTTTTCATCATTTATTTTTAGGGTTTCACTGCCCAGCAGAAGTTTTGACCATTCCAAACCAATACGATTCAGTACATACATATCTAGGTCGAACTCACTCTCTAGTGGTGATGTTGCCTAATCGAAAACTGGCGCTGGTCAGGCTGGGCTTGCTCATGCGCAAATATCGATTTACGGCCCCAAGTACTGCCTGTGTGAACGGGCCGCTAATTCGACTCACCTGATTCGATTTGTCTAATTTGCTTCACATTTTGCCCGTGTGAACACGGCTTATGTCTCTATATATATGTCATAATCACATGGCTGATATTTATTTGCCTCGTTACCAAGTCCTATAATATAATTTTAATTATATCATTATCCGGTGTGAATATTGTATTCATCAGCCAATGACAAAACTGCGAAATAACAATTACAGAGTGACAATGCGAGGTTTTATTCAATAATTTGATATAGTGATATGGGTATACTATAAATACAGAGATTCACTATAAATACCATACCCATTTTCAAATAGTTAATTATGGCTGATCCTCCCCTGTAGGTAATGTGCACCTTGGATGAGGCAATAACCAACCTAGATGACATACCTTTCGTTATCAACATGCTTCGCAAGACTGGACGCACACACAAACGCTTCTACGGATTTATGCCAGAAAATTTCTACGTAAGTTATTAATTCACAAGACAACAAGCGACTACATATTATGGGAATTTTATGTATGCAATAAGCTACCGAAGAATATAAAGCCGTGTTCACACGGGCAATGTAAATCGATTCGTAGAAAGCGACTTGCCTAGTTCGCCTCACATTTCTCGTGTGAACGGGCGTCTGATGCGGATTAGGGCTGAATCGATTCACGTGATGCGGATCCTGTAAACCACCTAGCGAGGTAGTTTATGTGAATCGATTTCTGTGATGCGGATAATTTTGCCCGTGTGGATGCACTGATGCGGATTAAGGAAGTGACACGCATGCGCAGTCGAGACCTTAGTTTGTTGACTTTCCAGTCGATCAAAAGGGCATATTATATAATTTAGTCTATGAAGCCGCTAGCAGAGCAAAGATATTTTTTTCATCATTTATTTTAATGTTTTCACTGCCCAGCAGAAGTTTTGACCGTTCCAAACCAATACGATTCAGTACATACATATCTAGGTCGAACCCACACTCTCTAGTGCCGACATCGACAAACCCAAACTGGCGCTGGTTAGTATCGACTTGCTCATGCGCAGATTTCGATTTCCGGCCCAAGTACTGCCCGTGTGAACAGGCCGCTAATTCGACTCACCTGATTCGATTTGTCTAATTCGCTTCACATTTTGCCCGTGTGAACACGGCTATATACAGGTCAAATAATCAGTTCATTGGGAGGTTGCAGGATTGAGTCCAAAGACCCGCACTCAACCCTACTGGCCTGAGTTTAGGACTGGGTGGGTAGACAAGAAACGGCAATAGGTGTTGTGGGTTTGGCGTCTCGATCAAAAGTGCCAAAGCTGTCAATATCGCTACCGGAAGTGACACAAGGCTTGAGGTTCACAGAGTTCACAGGAGGGGGTGCAGCCACTGTGCAGTGGTGGCGACACCTGGAGTTACGGGTGGGAGTAGGCCTGGCCATCTACCAGAAGTGGAGATGGGTTCACAAAGTGCAGTAGTGCAGGGGGTGCACATGTAGCTTGCTGACCTCAAGGTGGCAGCACGATATGTCCCTTGTCGCATGCGAATACACAATTTCCGGGACGCATGCGCAGAGCGTAATCCAAATTGGACTTGTGTGTCACAGCATCTGTGGAGGGGTAATTGAGGCTCTGTTCACAATAGCTTCATACTGAAAAACTGACACAGTCCTTTCGGCACAAATGTGGATTTATAGAGAAAACATACTTACCATGTTTTAATCATTTTTGATAATTATAGCTGTATCTTATTGATTGGTTGATTGATTGAAAAGCTTGATCGTCAGTGTAAAACAACACAGTGCCACACTGTCGACCCACAACACCACAAGTGTTGTTGCCTATCACCAGGTGTTGTACTAGTCACGGAAATCATGTATTACCCATGTTGCCAAAGGAACATGACAATTGCGTGCATTTACATGCTAACTGTGAATGACCACCAGGCACAGGTGACAATTTATGTGTGTAGATGCTAGCTGCACTATGCTGATCCAGCAGAAGGCGTTGCATCGGTTTTTAACGTGAGACTATACTTGGGACATGATGCAATGCAATAGCAAGGTGAGCCCCTCCCCTCCGAGCTAAGCATATAATTGGCATAAATATATCATTAATGGAAACTTTGACATTTCAGAAAATGAACAATTACATTCTGAATTCTAATCATTAAAGTAAGTATATAGGAAAATATAAAACAGAATTAATTAAACTAAAATATTGCCAAAGTTGTAGAAATGCATACGGCTATATTAAAATATACTGCTATATTACTTTTTTATTAGTTGTTTAAGCAGGGTAAGCTAGTCATACATATATATAATATATATATATATATCTATATATATATATAAGTTCAGGAAATTATACTAATATAATTTTGTCAACTGACTTCCATAGTTGGCCATGTAACACAGCTTAGTGGAATGCAACATCATTTCTAATTTCTCCTCATGCCGGGCCGGCAAAATATGTCTGCTCCCTTAGAAAATCGCAGACTGGCGATTCTATTTCGAAATAAAATTAACCCCGGAGATTTTGTTTCGAAATAATAGTCCCTCCTCTGCTCCCTTACTAACCCTCTCCCCCACTCCCTTCACCTCCCTCCTCCCCTCTGCCTTCATTTCCCTTCCTCACCTCCCACAACCCTCCGTCCCTCGCCCTCCCACCTGCTCCATCTCCCTTCCCTATAAACCACAATCCGTCCTGTGCCCCCCTCCCCTCCCCTCCCATCCCACCTTCATGCCACTCCTCCACTGTCCTTATTTCGAAATAATAAACCACCGGTATTTTATATATGCTATATAATCAATTATGTGAATATTAATAAAGAATAGTTCCTAATGTTTTTCCGGTGCTCCTTCTGGGCACCTCTCGCTTCCCGACACCCCTTATTCTCAGCAGGCCCCCCCTGTACCCGGGCACTCTCTGCTTCCCCTTTCCTGGGAACCGACCCCAATGGTCTCCCAGCTCTCATTTCAAAATACGTATATATTATATAACTGAATTTCATGGGCCCGGTCGATTTTATTTCAAGGTGGGGAAGATTTTATGTCGAAATAGACTTGCTGTGGGGAGAACAATTTTAATTGGCAATTCTATTTCGAACAGCTCAAATATGGCATACATTTGTGTGCTCTATTTTACCCGTTTGAAATGGAAAATCTAATCAGATATGTTTAACAACTGTATGTCCGACAATAGCCAATGTTTACTATTTGTGCTTGGGGGTCGTTAAACAAACAAACAAACTATTTTGTGACATCGTCCGCTTGTTCCTTGCAGGCTGTTGAGGAACCGTTCCTGCAGGCGGTGAAGGAGCAGCTCAATGAGCAGTTCACGCTCAGCATCCAGGTGGCGTTCAGGCAGATCATCTACTTCTTCCTCGACACATTGGTGGAGGGCTTCAAGAGTTGACCACCAGGGGAGAAGAAGATTGTACTAGGGTTGGACAGTTACCGCCAGGATCAGCCATCCTCAGAGCAGCTCCACGTGTGATGTTTCCTTCTGCACTTTCCCATATTATAAAAACACCAGCAGTATGATAACTTGATTGATTGATTGATTGATTGGGGGTTGCTTTACGCCGTGTCGGCAATATAGGCCATATTCACAGCGAGAAATGTTTGTTTTTTGTTCAAACCATCGCTTTTACATGTAAAAGCAGACAATCAATTATGTGCCAATAGACACTCATTAAATTAGATAGCTCACAATCATATATTTGTGGTCAAGGGAAACAAACTCCCATAGAAAAAGAAAAGTTTTATTAATAATTGATAGAATTTATTTAGTAAACTATATCAGTTGGTATAGTCCAGCTGCCCTCAAAAAGGCTAAAATGTTTTCATGTTTTACTATAGTAAAAAGGTCATGCATACTGTCTGCAGTGTAGAATTGTTGGCGCAGGGCCAAACAATCAACGCAACTTAGTAAAATGGTCTGAGTGTCAGCGGGGACTGACACCCAATACATTCAGGGGGAGGTTCCCCCTTGAGCAGAAAAGCATGTGTAAGCCACGAGTGATAACTTGATAGATTGAAAGAGTGAAGCTTTGCAGTGTGACCCATATTGACCATCGACAGCTGGACCGATGACCTTCTCGTGACCTAGTTTATTATCCTTGAACACATCTATTATCGTATCACAAAGTTTATTTCCAATGTCATATATATATATATATGTCATATATTTATTGGAGCGAGTGGTACAGGGGTGAGACAGAGCCAGGCGAGGAGGAAGAAACCAGGTGGCAGCACCAGGCGAGGCAGAAGTCGCTTGGGTAAACTCAGGAGTTGTGTAGTGTAAGTTGGTGTGAACTGAGGACGATCATTGGCAATTTGTTTACAAATAATTATACTCGTATCATTGCTTATACAGCACATATAATATACATGAAATACATCTATATATATATATGTCATATTGTATTTCCATCTAGGTATATTAAACTGTTAATTCTAACTTTAAGATAGTTAAAGTTACATAGTCCGATGGTTTCGAAGTTCTAACATTTTCTGAGATAAATACATGCAATTTCAAACACTTTAATCTGTGCTATGCATAAATAAAATGCGTGATTCGGCCAACAAAAACTAACAATTGGTGACCTCTCCCGTCCGTGCCTGGAAAACTGCCCACCCCTGATTTAAAAAATATTTGGTACCTACATTTAATAAAAAAAAGTGTTACAAATGTGTCGGGATAGCACCGATTCAACTTTCAGATGTCAGAGTCCCTGGTGCGAGTGGTACAGAAGCCACCTCTTGTATGGATGGTGGGGCCAGACACACAGCGGGTGTAATCGATTAATCAACTTGCGTCACCCGAGCCACTTTTTGGCGCATGCACCCTTCCTACAGACTCGGGTCAAATAATTGAATACGCTTCTCCACGCTCGGGGTGGAAAAAATGGTGGCTTAATCCAAAACCTTTTTGTTTGTTTTAATAACCGATATAACTACAGCAAAATAGGATTTAAAGTATTTTATGGTGCCATAGTTTAGTTATATTTCCATTTCATTAATCTGAGTTATTAAAAAAAAGAAACATGTATGACTGGTACTGGTGGCTGTTATCCTGCACGACGGTGCCAGCACAAATGTGACGTCATCGCTCCTAGCCAGCCCAGCCAAGAGATGGGTTACTGGGGTCGGGTCGTTTTGCACACGGCACATATATTTCTCGACTCCACTTGCATTGTTCGATTTGAAATTGAGACGACTCGGGTGAGCCGAGTTGCCCGTGTCGTGTTTTTCTGTTATTTTTTGATGGGATGTTTATGCTGTCCATAGCATATGAGCTTGGATGATCGAGCTTGTTTTCAATGCTGGGCAGTTATCGGTCTGTGATTCTTAAGATTAGGGTTTGTGGTTAGTGATCTATCTATGTTAGTTTTTTTGGATTTTCTTGGCAAGAGTTTTCCTCTTTTAATTTTTTCCTACACTAATTCTAGACTAGCCTACTCTATTTACATATTATAGGCTTGTACTTAATAAGTGGTTGGTTTATTTTTGGATTCAATGTTTTCTGGCAGGGGGTTACCTCTCATCGGCTGTCCAGCTGGTGGGCCGTGACATATCAGATGCCCCCTTGTGGAGCAGCTTAGAGGGGGTTTCCTGGTTTTCTTTTGCACAGATTTGTTTTTTAATCGATTCCGACCAGTATGACATTATATAGCAGGTAATAGGTACATCATGATCATTGCAAGTAGCTAATAAGGGATAATAACAGGAATTTCCTTCGACACCTTTATACTCGCATAATTGCTTACTCATCACATAAGGACAGTGGTTAAACACCATAACACCATGTGTATGCATTAAAATTGATGTTTATCTAATTCCATGGAAATCATGCCAAAAATCATTAAATAAAAATAAATACAAATAAAATCCACCTCTTCGACCCTGATTTGTATTGTGAAAAGGACGATCACCAATTTGTGTTCTTTATTTGGCCTTATATCTGAATAAGAAACTACTCTGGGGCGTGCTTTGTGGAAAAGGTAGTATAGAGGATTTCCACCACCAATAGACCAGCCTCTCAACGTCACTGGAGAAAAGGAAATGTTGTGGTTAGCAGCTCAGTGTGCTTGTACTGCAATAACAAAACATGTTTATTGTCATAGGACCCTGCACTGAACAGATCACACGTTTGGAAAAAAACAAATAGATATCCGCATCATCGAAGCAACAGAGAAAGACACTGTTCTACCAAATTTTATTGATATTTCCAAAATAGAGCAATCACTATCGATGTTCATGTAGAATTCGTGTGTATTATACATGGCCCGTGGATAAAACCAAGGTTATTTAATTGCTATCACCTTGATTATGATACCTAGAATGACACATTTAAGTAATTCGTTCTATTATAGAACTTCGAACATAAAATCTACACAACGCTTTTGAGGGTGACCCAAATACGATTCCTCATCGGCATTGATTTTCTAATCCAAGAACTGGAAACTCTTCTATAGAATAGTATATATATATATATATATAAGAAACTGTATCCAACAGAGCTAATTACGTAAACTACCAAATCTGCCATCAGTGCGAGAAGTCAGTTTGAATGGAATGACGATAGGACTAATTGCATCTCCATAGTTTCCCCAGAATTACAAATAGAACAACATGAGCCATGTTCACACGGGCAAAATCTAAAGCGATTCAGCCAAGGCGAATCATATGAATCGGTTTAAGATGCGCGTTCACACGGGCAGTACTTGGGCCGGAAATCGATATCTGCGCATGAGCAAGTCCAGTCTGACCAGCGCCAGTTTTCGGTTAGGCGACGTGACCACGAGAGAGTGGGTTCGACCTAGATATGTATGTACTGAATCGTATTGGGTTGGAATGGTCAAAACTTCTGCTGGGAAGTGAAACTCTAAAAATAAATGATGAAAAACATATATGTGCACCTCTAGCAGGTTCATAAAGCAAATTTACCGGAAAGTCAACAAACTCAGGTCTCGACTGTCACGTCCTTAATCCACCTCAAGCAAGTCGGTTGGGTTCACACTGGCAAAATAAATCGCTTCACAGAAATCGACTCACGTAAACTACCTCGAGAGGTGGTTTACAGTATGCGCATCACAGAAATCGATTCAGCCCTAATTCGACTCAGATGCCCGTTCACACGCGAAATGTGCGTCGAACTAGGCAAGTCGCTTTCTACGAATCGATTTACATCGCCCGTGTGAACACGGCTATGGACTCGGTTATTGTTCTTTAGTTTTAAAGTTGCATAATCCGCTGGTTTTGAGCTTCTCCCATAATCTACATGATGTTAATTTGAAGTAAGTTTTATTTTAAAATTTCATAATCCGAAGGTTTTGAGTTTCTGTCATTTTCGGAGATAAATATATTAGGTTGATCGCTTTCACCTACCTGTTGAGTAACTTTTAATTTAAATGTCTATTTTTTTCCAAGATATTTGAGAAGTGCAAACATGCAAAATTAGCTGTGGGAAGGATGCCAAAAATCTGACACCATAGGCTTCTACAGTAAAGCGGCTGTCACACCTCACCGGATTGAGCAATGGACAGAATTGTCTAGTCCGGTGGGGTTTGGGCATGATAAGTATCAAAATGTATTAAAATGTGTAAACATGTTGCAATATCGGGTCCAAGGACGCTGTACGAACGTACATGAAACATACATGAAATGTACATGAATGGATAGCCAATGGACAAAACAAACTAAAACCAGACAAGACCCGTAGACGTCAATCTGGTGGCATTCGTTCCAAGTTTTGTGCATGTTCAAAACTTGTACGGACACAAACCGGACTTTGCCGGATATCAATGGACTTTGTTCGGTTTCTTTCCGTTTCTCCCAATCCAGCGAGGTGTGACAGCCGCTTAACAGCTTATATGAGATTGCCTCAGCATTCCCAGCATTCCTTTCTATGTGGTGACAAATGTTTAATAAAGTATCTGGATCGAAGGATTACTGCTTTTCAAATGCCTTAAAGTTGCATAGTTCGATGGTTTTGAATTTCTGAGATTTTCTAAGATAAATACATTAGATTGATCATTATAATCTACTTTACTTTAGGTTGAAGTCATTTTAGATTAAATGGCTAACTTTGGAGATAGTTGAAGTGACAACATGCCAAATTAATTTTGGAAGGCATGCCACCATAGGCTTCTGCAATAATAGGTTCTATTAAATTGCCTCAGTATTCCCTTCTATGTGGCAATAAATGCTTAATACGTGCACAAGTATCTAACTTAGATATATATGCAGAATCAAATCTAAGTTAGTGTCTTATTTTAGGAGATTTGATGCTTGATCGGATTATGCAGCTTTAACTACAAGTTTTATACATATACACAGATTGCATCATGTGTCTATGTCTACTTTACTAGACACCTTCTTTCTGCCAATCTTTAGCCGCTTCTTACTGGCTGACTTCACTCGCAGCTCTTTAGCAATATCCGTCAGGGAATGTCTACGCTGGGAGAAGAAACTCTTTCCCGGAAGTTGACTAGTGCGTCCCTTCGGCTTCCGGCGTGTGGCGCTAGGGGTCGCCCTTCGCTCCACTGACCCCCCCTGGTGGTCAGGCTCTATATCAACACCAAGCCGCTCAAAGGCATCCTCCAAATGGGACGCCACATGAGCTCCTCTCGGCCGGATGTCACGTGGGGGCCTTACTGATGCGCATGCGCTACTGAATGTTGAGTAGCTCGACTTGGGCCGGTTCGCGATGACACTTGAAGTGCTTACTCCTCGGACGGGACTTTTCACCGCACATGTGGTGCATGACCGGGGACGGAACTTGGCAGACTTCCTGGCCTCTTCGCTGGGTGGTCGGTTCTGCCGGCTGCGGGCATCATACGCCGACTGGCAGCAGCGGCCATTGCAGTCCTTCTCCGCGCAGATCAGACAGTTCGTTGAGCCGAGCACCTGTATGGCGTGGTGACTGCGCTTTGTCGGGCAGTCCCCAACACAAGCCACCTGGAGGCAGTCGGCGCAGCACCGCTGGTCGCCTCCCAGCCTCGCACTCTGCTGGCGAGTTGTCACCCCAACACGGCTCCTGGCCCGCACATGTGCACTGCGCAGACGGTCTCGCCGCATCACTTCCAGCTCTTTGGTCTTTTGCTGGAGCTGTTCAAGTTCGACCAGCCGCTCGATGATCTTCTCCTCGGTTACATTGGCGGCCGGCGCCTTGGTGAATGCCTGCCAATGGCGGTCGCTCATACTCACTTGGTGAAGGTCAAGCGCCATGAGGTGAGGTGACAGTGCGTCTGCAAACTCAAATGGGATCAGTTCACAGTTCAATGGGTCAAAGTCGTAACGCCGCTGGTCATGTGGCTGATCAGGGATATATATGGCGTCCAATTGTTCTGGCCGCAGGTTCAACTTTGGAAGGTCGGCCATTTTTATATCTTCTAACCTTGGCTCCGGTATCCGCTCATCATCAGAATCATTTGAGTCTCGCTCAGCATCATCATCATCGTCATCTTCATCAGTCTCCTCATTGGAGTCCTTATCGGTACCGATACCACTTGTGCTGTCAGTGTCGCGCTTTGCTGATGAAGGTGAGCTCTCCATTTGGTCGCCATTATCAGGCGTCGTCTCTGACCTAGAAGACAAGGTACCTGACTGCTCGGTGTCCGGCCTATAGTGCGTTGGACGGGATCCATACACCGAAAGCGGCTTTGGCCCTGATGACAACTCATAGATGATCTCTGGCGAAAGCGTATCATAGGGCAATGCAAAGTGCAAAGTTGGTTGCGATGAGATTTCAGTTGCGGCTGGAGTCATGGAACCCTTGCCATTCTGTGATGACGGTCTCAGATTGGGAATGCTGCAATGTCGGCTGAGGTTGGCCGAGTTCTTTTCAGTCACGTGCGAGGCAGCATCATCTACGTTGACCTTGTCGTTGATGTCTTCCCCGGTGATGTCCTGCTTGTTGCTGTAGGGGTGCTGCCCCCTGGGTGTGGTGGACTGCTGGTGCGCTGATCCATCACTGCGTTGGTAACTGCTGTAGCGGTTAGCCGGGTGAGGGTAAGTCACCCCGGGTATGTAGCACCCTCTTGGAGGCTTGCCACACAGCGGAGACCGATGACCCAAACCGGAAGGAGCCCTGTTTGTTGAGATAAGACACAATATATATACTTATATCTCGAGGCCTCATTGGCCGAGAGATTGACCACTGACATGCAGGTGACTTTGATCTTGGATCAATTGGGTTAGAACTCATTGCTGGGTGGTTATTTGGGTCTTAAGGGCCAGCCAGAGTTATAGACTCGATCCACCCGAATCTGACTTGTCTCCTCTTTTATTGTCTCTATTGGTTATGGAAGGAATTAGTAATGTGAGATATAAAGTAACAAAGTGTCTACCCATACGTGACCGTACGGGTAGAGTTGAAGTCTAGGCGTATGTGCGTGCGCTGCGCGCGCATCTGTAGGGTTAGGGTTAGGGTTAGGGTTAGTTCTTGAATTTCTAATTCCTTTTGTCATGAGCCGTGTTTACACGGGCGATTTAAAACGTTTCATATGAAATGACTTGCCTAGATCGACTCACATTTCCCGTGTAAACGCGACGCTGTGGCGTTTTAGGGCTGAATCGCTTCATATGAAACGGTTCATCTATACCACCTAGCTAGGTGGTTTATTTGAAGCGATTCAGCTGGTTCCCGGGCGGCGATAGTATAAAATAGTAGTGCGTGCTGGCAACAGGGGGAGCAGTAACTAATCGCTGGTGCCCGGCAGTGTTAGGGCCCGATTAGGCCGAAATCTAGTGAATATGATCATATTTAACAGAATTACTGACTCAAATAATGAAATTTAATGAAATTAACCTTAAATTCCAAGCGATATTAACGTAGCAGCTACATCGGCGTCGAATCACCAAGTGTAAACAAAACAAATAGCAGTGCTAGCCGGCTACAGGCGCCTGCTGATTCCCGGCGCCGACACACTTTTCAACTCCGCCGTGTAAACATCTCTCTAAAACGCTTCATATAAATCGCCTTGTCTAGAACGTTTCACAATTCCCCGTGTAAACATGGCTTTGGATATATAAGCCCATATGGCCGACACTACACAAAGTACATGTACACATCAGCCTGTAAAGTGACTGAAATTGTATGTTTCTCAGCTCAAAATGCTTAATTATGGAGAAGTGTGTCTTACACAAATACGGTCATGTATGCGTAGACACTGCTAAAGATACAAGAGGAATGGCGGCGCATGCACACATACGCCTAGAGTTCGAGTCTATGAATACAGTCACGTATGCGTAGACACTGCTAAAGATATGTGAGGAACGACGGCGCATGCGCGCGTAAACCTAGACTTCGAATCTACGAATACGGTCACGTACGCGTAGCCACTGCCATAAAGTACTTATACAAATATTATTATGTATGTAATGCTCCTGTCTTTTATTGTTCTTATTCCGATATTGCTCCTGTAAACCTTCCTTTGACATTTCCTTGCTTCTATGGGCTACGGGGAGGTTGGGGTGCGGCCTGGGGAACGGCGCGCCCCGACCACCTAAATAGCCCGGGCACTGCAGAGAGAGTGACCCACTCCGCAGCAAATAACATGGAAGAAGATGGTAATGGCGGGAAACATTTAGGGGCTGCCGTTATTTATATCCACATAATGAATTGTCCATATTGCTGTGGCAATATGGGTAATTCGGGGGAGGCGGACGGCCACCCTCCCCCGGCCCTACCTCTCCAACCCCTCACCCTTCCACACCCCCTCCCCCCAACCTACCCCCACCCCTACTCACTCACCCTTCCCACACCCCTCCCCCTCCTAGACGGCGCCACTTCCCCTCTCCTCCTTCACCCCACTCCCTCCAGATGCCGCCACCACAGCCTCCCTCCCCCCTCCTCCCCCGCTGGTCTCGCCGCTGGTCCCGCCGCTGCTACTTCCCCCCCCCTCCTTACTTCCGCCTCCCCATCACCTCGGCCACTTCTCCTCCTCCAACTACACCGACAAGACCTACTCTCATCTCGCTCCCACACGCCTCACCCATCACGCCTCAGGGCTGCTCACCGAGACGCTGACACGACCGTTCACCACGACAGCAACATGCCGGCACGGAAATCATCGAGACACTCCACCACCAACGCCTCGGCCACCCCTGCGGCACCTGCGACACGATCTGAACGCACACCACGCGCACGAGGACGGCCCCGCTCGGTTGTAACCATCCCTAACATAGCGCCTCAAGCCGACAGCGACGACGAACTGTCCGCGGCGTCGCAGATGTCGCTCCTCAGGCAGACGGTAACCGACTCCATACAGCAACAGGCCGAACTCGGCAAAACCGTGACAAACAGGCTGCATGCACTGGAGTCGTCAAGCAAGAGTAAGCGCACGAGGAGCAGATCACCGGACGACAAATCGGCAACGAAACGGAGACGCCACGCCACCCGCGACTCCTCAGGCTCCAGCCCGTCCCCATCCCCACGTGGCCGCTCACCACGACACCGATCACCGACTGGATGCTCAACGAGACCAACCCCACGAACAAGACGGCACTTGAGGAACGAACACGACGAACACGACCGGAGGAACCACCGACATGCCCCCAGAACACCGACCACATCCTCCACCGACGACGACGACCAACGAGACATGGTTGACGCCATCATAGGAGCAAACAAGTACGATGGACGAACAACCAGCCGAGGTAAGGCTCACCTCCTCCCCCACACATACGTAATAAGGGAAGAAAAGAAAGGAAAGGTAGGGCCAGGTGAGAGCACGTGGCACGAGTACTTCACGGCACTCGCACGGATGAGGAAAGACCCCAGGGTGCCCCAGTCCTGGACAAGACCGATACTAGACCACCAGGACGACATCTTCGAGATGGCCGCAGACTGGAGGTGGGACACGTGCCTCGCTTGGTCTGAGAAAGTGTTCGCCATGGTGGACGACGGACGCCTACCAAAAGGCTGGAAAGACGAACAAGCCATTAAAGATCTACAACGCGCAGCATGCCTCGCTGGCATCCAAAGAGAAGAAAAGAATCGATCCACACGTGCCGCACAGAACAGGAGCGACGAACAACAGACAGCACCGATCAACACCCCGTACAAAAGGCCCGAGTTCAACCACGAAACCGACGGCAGACCCTGCCACAGATGGAACTGGGGAACAGACTGCGGCCACTCCACCTCACATGGAACAGGCAACGACCGCCGCGCCCACGTCTGTGGTTGGTGCGCCAACAAATACAAAAAGGCGAACCCCCACAAAGAACAGGATTGCAACAATAAACGACGACAAACAGAACGCAAGGCGGCTGCGGCACACGAGACGGACAACAAGAGGACGGATTTTCAGTGATCGGCCCCGGCCAGGCCGAACAAACCGCCACAAATCCCACGCACGGGAGCCACAGCCCCCACACATCCCCACCCCCCCACCAACCTGCCATGAGACTAGTCTCCGCGACACGAACACTCCAAAAAACTATCAAACCCTGGAGCGCGGAGAGACTCACATACAGTCCAGAATCAACCACCGACACCTCACATGACCCCCCCCCCCCCCAAAACAACCGACACCACCCCCCACCCAGCACCGGACGCCGCTTAGGGCCCACAACTCAACCACCAACCCGCCCTCAAACTAATATGGGTGCGACGAACGCGCCAAAACCCAATCAAACACTGGAATCTGGAAATCCCACAACACGTGGAGACAGATGCGTTACCAGACACCTCAGACAGTTTTCCCGCCACACGCGAGAGCAGCTCACCACCACATTCAAACCTAACCGCCACACAAGACCACGTGGCGCCCGACCCATCACCAGGCTCCCCCCCCACCCCCGCCCCCCCCACCCATAGCGGCGGCACACCATCAATCGCCGTTAAGACGCCGCCACACCCCGCCGCCGGCGGCACATTAGTCCCCACACGCACCGCCGACGGCACTAACGACCCCCGTAACGACCATTACGGCGCTCGCCTACCCGACACCACGGACTCGCCCCCCGCTGAAACAAGCACCACAGCCGGAAACCGCCACACGACTCCACCCACAACCCCACCCGCAACACAAACACCGCGGGTAGGAGCGGATAGCATGGAAGCCATACAACACTGCCTACGGCCGGCCTTCAGCCCCACCCCACCCACCACGCCTACCAGCAGCACTCAACCGCCGACAGCCGCTGCCCACACCACCCCACCCTCAACCCGAACACCTCGGGTAGGAGGCACTGGGGACCACGCACCGGCCGACACGCTACGTAACACACCGACACACCCCGGCACGCCTCTCATACCCGACGATAGCCACCGTCACCAACACGGACTTACCACAGCCGCCACCACTGACGTCGTCACACGACAATACGCCACTGGATGCACGGTGGCCTCCATCCAGCCTGTCGCCTCGGCACGCGCCGACCACCACAGGAGCCACCACGCCACAGACGACGACGAACCCCCAGACGCACTCCTGACATACCACCAACGTGCGCACGCGTCAGAAGACATCGACGATGTGACGGACGACTACGGTGACCGAGCCACCACTTTCTACAACCCGCCCCACACCCCCCTGTCATACAAAACCATACTCGACAAGATATGGCCAGTATCGGCAGTAGCGGCATGGGTCAACCAGGTCTACCAATACATATACAACCAGGTAAGGGAAACGGCACTCCCAAACTACGTCGTCGCATGCATCCCGGTCCCCTCGGGCCTCAGGATCGACCGCTGGAGGGACCTGCTCGCCGACTACCATGACACCGAGCTACGCGACTTTCTTGAGTACGGCTGGCCAGTCGACTATACCGCAGATACGGCCCCAGTACCGTCGAGAGCTAACCATCGCGAGGATCCCCAGAACCTCCAATGGATTGAAAAGTACATACAAGAAGAAACGTCCCGGGGGGCCCTCCTCGGGCCCTTCAGCCAACCACCCTTCCACCCCTGGGCCCAGACCAGCCCGATGATGACCCGGGCAAAAAAGAACACCAGTGAGCGCCGGGTCATCGTCGACCTCAGCTTCCCCAGGGGAGCTAGTGTTAACTCAGGTATACGGAAAGCCCACTACCAAGGACGACCCGTCACCTACACCCTCCCAAACATAACAAACCTCACTGACGACGTCACCCGGATCGGACAGGGAGCATGGATATGGACAATCGACCTTGCCCGCGCGTACCGCCAATTACGCACCTGCCTCCTCTCGGTCCCCCTCCTCGGGGTCACATTAAACGACCAACTATACTTTGACATCGCCCCCCCCATTTGGGTGCCGCACGTCGTCCATGGCCTGCGCACGGACCACCAACGCCGTGACCTACCTACTACGCAAGAAAGGACATTTCGTCCTGTGCTACCTGGACGACTTCGTCGGGGCGGCACCCACAGAGTACCAGGCAGTCGAGGCATACGTCGACGCCGTCCAGCTTGCCGCCGACCTGGGGCTCGACCTATCTACCCACAAGTGTGTCCCACCCTCCCAAAAGACCGAATGGCTCGGGTTCGAGGTGAATACCACCGACATGGTCGTCCGCATACCGGCACTGAAACTGCACGAGGTGGTCACCGAGTGCGCCGCCTGGACACCAGGATCAAAGGCATCGAGGAAAGATCTCCAGCGGCTCGTCGGACGACTGCAGCACATCGCGAAGTGCGTGCGCCCGGCGAGGAGATATATGAATCGCATACTGGCGGCACTCAGAGCCGCCCCCTACAGCGGGAAACACACCATAACCCATGAGATGACCCTCGACATCGAGTGGTTCAAAACCTACGCCCACCTCTCGAACGGCGTCGTCCTGCTCCGCCCACCACCCAAACACGAATGGGTGATCGAGTGCGACTCCTCCCTCCTCGCCGGGGGAGCGCACTCCCCAGGAGGGTACGTCACGGAAGAGTACCAGCCAGAATACATAGCAGACGGTCACAACATCGTGCAACTCGAGGCGATAAACCTCATTGTCGCACTCCACGCCCTCACTCCGCCCAACCCCCAGGACTACGCCGTCGTCATCAACACCGACAACCAGGCATCACAAATCGTCCTCGAATCCGGTGCCGGCAGGGATCCCACCCTCTGCGCCTGCGCGCGAGCAATCTGGAGGTTTGCGGCACTCAACTCCTGCGAGATCCGCGTCGTCCACAAGCCCGGCACTGAGATCGCCTTCGCTGACGCCCTCAGCAGAGCGCCTTTCGACCGGGCAGCCAGGCGGAAGGCGGACCGGTTCGTGGACGACATGGACCTCGTCCGCGTCCGGGTCGTCCACGCTACATCCATACTCGACGCAGACGAATAGCCTGGGTCGAGAAAACTATTTGCCTCTCTCTCCCCAGGAAACCAAGAACACCAGTATCGACTCGCCCACCTCTTCAGAGCCGGCCTCGCCAAGGGTACCTGGAGGAACAAACGACGCCAGATAGCAACCTACCTCACACACGCACTCGACGCGGACTACGACCCTGCCCGCCCAACACAGAGCGACATAGCATCCTACCTCGCTTCCATCTCCCTATTGCTCCGATCCCCGGGAGCCGTGATGAACCATCTCAGTGCCGCCCGGACATGGGTCGAGCTCAAGGACGGGTCTACAAGAGCTTTCGACTCGTATCTCATCAAAATCATCAAAAGGG